>JASAMY010002207.1:0-209287 GCA_030248085.1 Paralinhomoeus sp. GSCO2_6
AACCCACATTGAGCTGATTACCAGACAGATTTATCCTTTCAATTGTTTTACATTCCTGGAAGGATTTTTTTGGGAGCTACGCGCTTCAGTGTGCCTTCTTTGCATTTACAGGTCGGTCAAACTGGTCAGACCAACAACGTTGAGTCCGTCAACTCGTCCACAGAAATGTGTCCAGCAAGCAATGTCGTTAGACTCGCCAGCCCATTAAAGGCTCCGTCTTCAATGGTCGTTCACTGTGCACATTTTTCACTGATGTCCGAGAAAGGTCAAGTTTCTCAGCTGTTCAAACGAGTTGCTTCAAAGTTCGGAGATTCGTTCTTTGACAAGTCCCAAGGCAACTGCTGCACTTCAGCAAGCCATGGAACTGAGCAGGAACTGCAAGAGCATTATCACCAGAGGAACGGAGATTTCAGACGTTCCAGATGTGCAGTCATGTTGGAGTCCAAAAACCGCAACTTATTCCCTTCCAGATCCAGAGTCCTCAAGCGCTTCGGTTCGCCTGAACAGCCAACTGAAAGCTCTGAATGACCGTTTTTCTCGTAAGGTCCAGATTTTAAATTCTTTTGAGTCCCTGAAAGCTCTTCTCCCTAATTTCAGCAAGTTCGTTTTCGCCAAGAGCCAACCGCTTCAAATTGGCGAGGTTTCCAAAAAGCGCCACCCTCTATGGTCGAGATTTTGTTGTACCGTAAGATGGATCGTTTCCAAGAGCGGCGCTCCCAGAAATGCATCCTCGTTCAGGTGAGGTGATCTTGCTCCCACCGATGCTGGAAGAGACTGGTCAAACGACCCAATTCGCTCAAAGAATTGGGTGGGATACTCTCGATCCAGGAGTTGAGCACGTCAACGCTCTCCAAAGAGCTGTTCTGCACATTCAGTGCTGCAAACATTACGTAGAGTTCAGTTCAGAGTCCAAGATTCTGAGCAGCTCCAGTCTTGGAGTATTGGCGAATGCTCCAACTTCTATAGTCTTGCAGCCTTGGAGCTGGAGCTCTTCTAGTGCGTCAAGACCATCCAATTCTTCTTTGGTGATTGAGGCGAGCGAGCGAGCATTGTTGACGTGGAGGGTCGCCAGTTTGTACAGCCTCTTGAGCGCAGCTGGAAGCTTGGTGAGGTGACAGTCATAGAGAATCAATGTCAGAATTTCGTTTTTGATGCTCTCAAATGCTTTGTCGTCAATCGCCAAAGGCAATGATGGTTTCTCCTTCGCCGCGCAGCTATAGTCCAAGATCACACGGATTGGCTTCTGCGTCAGGTTCCCGAGCACGCTACGATCGAGCGTGTTCACTGCTGCTGCGTCACCGTCGTCAAAGACGACACGACGAAACGCGACGGATGACAGCGAAAGATTCCTCTCAGACAACGCTCGCACAGATCTCTGAAGACTGGCAGCGTTCGTCCCTTTCTTACAAGTGACATGCACTCCTCCAGGGTGGTCGATATCTGGGCTGGTGTGCAGGAGCGACTCTCTGTCCCGTCCTTGTAACCGCAGAATAGCCAGCCTACACCAATCCTGATTTCTTTGCGAACCGAAATCAAAGCGCGTCCAAAATCTCTCCAACCGCCAGCGTTAGTGCGCCAGCGCCAGTGTGTGTGTACACACGAAAAAAAGTACACGTACACCTAGGATTCTACATAGTATGCTCCGAAATGCAAAAGGTCCATTGTTGTGACTCGACCCTGATTTTGATTACATTGTGCGCATCGGTCATCATTAATGATGGAGCACATCAAATGCGGACTTGTTGCGTGTGTACAACCCTTTGTGGTGGCATACTATTGAGAGCTGTTTAAAAGTTTGCAGAGGAACATTGGGGCTTCTGCACAGGAGACCCGGTCGACAGTAACATGGGCTTGGCCCCAGTTCTTGCTGGAAGACTTGCTGGCCGGTCAAAGAAGGGCAACCAGAGATGCTTGGAAGTCGCACCGATGGGAGATCTTCGGGAAACGGGAAAGGAAACGGGCCAGGCGTTCTTGCGTTGGCAGACCGAGACGAAAAAAGCAGCAGCAAACAGAAAATACGCATCCTCACAGGTCACCACAACGCTCGACAATTCGACCCTTCTCAGAAACTCGACTTGTGCGCCGCGCAGCAGAACGAAGGGAGAATGTTTGTTGAGAGAGGGTCGCTTGTTGTGTAATGACAGACAGTGGGTTTTGCGGGTGTTCTCATGCGGCGGCACTGTTCTTCTACGGTGGGTGTAAAGCACTCACACATGTGAGAAGGGGGAGGGGAAAGGAGTGGCGGCAATGGGACTATTTTTTTTTTCGCCACGCGTCAGTCATATACGGACGGAAAAATTCGTTCTGTTTGTCCGTTTGTCCGTTCGTGAGTTCGCCCTTCCGTTACCGACCGGTTCTCCTTTATAGCTTGACGGATCGGGCCGATTTTTTTTTTTTGAACATTCTTAGGGCCAATTTGGAGATACATCTTTCTTAGATTTGTTTAAAAAAAATTAAAAAAATTTAAAGAAAAACGTTTAATGTTTCTGGGTCCTTGAGCAACATTTCTGGGTCCTCAAGCAAAATTTCTGAGAGAACACATGCT
This sequence comes from Paralinhomoeus sp. GSCO2_6, assembly GCA_030248085.1. Taxonomy (NCBI): domain Eukaryota; kingdom Metazoa; phylum Nematoda; class Chromadorea; order Monhysterida; family Linhomoeidae; genus Paralinhomoeus; species Paralinhomoeus sp. GSCO2_6. The sequence continues at coordinate 2,546 of JASAMY010002207.1, forward strand.
TAAGGATAGGGCCCAATCTGGGAGGATAATTTCTGTGTCTGGAAGCAAAATTTCTCGGTCCCTGAGCAAAATTGAAAAAAACTAGTGGCCCCCAAAGCCCCAAAAGCCCCCCCCCCAGTTACAGGTATGGGCACGATGCGGACTGCCGTTTCGCGCACGCAAAGTCAATTTGGGCAATCGAATCATACTTCGTCGCTCGCGTCGGCGCCGCCGACGGCAACTCGAGCGTGGCTGCGACTTGCCGATTTCTCCTCGGCATTTCTTTGTCGGGCGCAAGCGGCGACGCCGTAAACGAGCGCGAGAGCCGCTCGGGGCGAATTCGGGAGCGACTAGCGAGCGCGCGACGCCAATTGAAATTGAATTCGCGCTACGGCCGCTTTCAAATGAGCGCTTTCCAATGAGCGCCGCCGACGAGTGGTTGTTTGCACACACCGCTGTTTAAACGGGCTCGAGGTCGCTTCGTCGTCTGTTCTCTGACTCGGTTCTCTTCAATCACTACGCTCTCTCGTCCTGTACGGCTCCGTCGCGCCACAAAGCCAGTCACCAGTGTCTCGCAGGCCAGTGACAATATGGCCCATTTCTCAATGGCACTTTAGAAGGACTGCAAGAAGAATGTGGAAAGTGTCGCATTGGACTGAGTAAGTGAGTGAGTCGGAAAAGAGTGCTGTGGCAGCAATCTTCAGCTCAGCCAGATATGAGTACGCAGAAACATGTGTGCCATCTCTAGAACACACACACAACAGTCACTTGGGCAGTCATGAAGGGCGCCGCTGACAAGCTGCAGTCGCTGTCGAGCGGCGGAGGCGTGTGCGTGCCCGTGGCAACCATGTGAGCGGCTGCGCAGTCGAATGAGAACAAAGAAACAGATCAATAGCAGCAATGCGAAGGTATTCAAGCCAAGTAGTGATATCTGCCCACACCACAATACCACGACACAATTTCATGCTTAGGACTTGAGACCCGCGCAAAAATTCTACTTCTGCGATCAACTCAACCGTAGTGTTGTTGTAGTAGTGTGATAGAGCGTTGTGTGAGTAAACGTCTTGGACCCCGCTTTCATGTAAACGAGTAAAATTCTGTACTGCACACACAGAAAAAATAGCCAAAAACAAAGCTAAAGAAACGCCCTATCTTTGAATATCTCGTCAGGGGTGATTGAAGCACAGTGATGCAAGTTGACATGCATGTTCGCATACATATGCCTAATGTACTTTAAAAGTTTCAGAAAGTTTCCGCTTGATTTGCAAATATTATAAAATTTTCAATTTTCGCACGTACAACGGATCGGACCAACGACACGCGTGGTGCCATGCCAGCATGTGGAAACATGACTCGCTCATCCAGTACTTCACCACACTTGACATTACGTGACACTGTCACGGCGTTGGTGTTGACGCCGCCGACGCGAACGCTGTCCTTTATGTGCTCACGATATGGTGTTTGTTGAGAATTATGTGCGCGAAATTGAGAAAAACAAAGAATAGCATCCAGAGCCAGAATAGACGATGGATACAACTGCCTACTTTGCCGAAAATTTGATGAGGCCAAATTGCTGATGCGAAATTGATCTCACTCCGTCTCGCATGCATTGCATGCGATAGCATGCAAATGAATACATGTCGTCTCGTTAGCTAGCCTTCTGATCACTCTGTCACAATAGCTTTATCGTTATCAGCTTTGAGTTCATAATGTACCGTAAAGACATGCAAATAACTGTTGCACAATAGTGAAGTGTTTTTCCTGGGTAGTGACGTGTTGCGCACCGCACTGGAAAGATTCTGTAGATTGTGTTTTTAAACGTCTCAAAAAAATGTTGATGGTCATCGTGTTGTAGTCGAGTGAATAATTCTGCAAAAATGTATTTGATCGGATATCTTAGCTGTTTTTCCGTGGTTTTCGTGATTCAAACGAGTGCGGAAAGTCGCGCTAAGAAGTCCGTGGTCGCCTCATTGGATGCCAAATGGCCGCATACTTCTTTGTTAGCGGAAATTTCGTGAGTTTTTTTTAACTTCTCCAAGTTTCATAATCGTCCGTCCAACGTTATATGTGGAATTTTAGGGAATTCATGGCCAAAGAGAGCAACGCTCTTTATTGGGAATTTCTCAATGAAGTCGGCAGCAACTTCGCCTCTACCAGCTATGAAAATGGTACCTCTTGTCTCTAGTCTTGTATTTGTTGTACCTTGTACATTTTTATTTCTTTATTTATTTATTTGACATTTTATTTATCATTTATTTTCTTCGTCGCGCAACTGTTGCACGGGTTCCTTTCCCTGACGTACTTTTTAATAGTTTTTTTTTATACAGATGTATATCGCAATTTTTTAGCCACGGACAAGGATTTGTACGATTTCGGACTTCGTCAGGCGCAAAAATTTCTTTCTTTCACTCGATTGGATCTGTTGAAGTTTGCCGTTTCCCTGCGCGCCCACTCGCCCGCGGTCGAAATGCACAGACAGGTTTTTAAATTCAGTTGATAATGATATTTTGTGTGTTAATTTTGAGTAAAAATTGTTTACAAGTAACATTACTGCACAACAGACAGACAGACAGACAGACAACCTTTTTTATGCGCTAAAACTTTGGCTTTTATCGCAAAAGTAGTGAGCGAGCGTTTTCTTTGCTTGTCGATTGCAAATTGCGATTGCTGCCGTTTTATTGTCGGATTGGGGATTGGCTTTTTGTTCTTCGTGTCTTGAGCTCATCAACCAATTTTTTAATGAACAACGGTTTTTATTTGCACTCACTCCAAGCACTCCAAGCAGTGCTTTTGTGCTTAGGGTACTTCTCAAGCCTGCAGTTGAAATGTTGTTTGTTCGTAAAAAAAAGAGAGGCGGGGCATAAAGAAAAAAAAAAAGGGGGGGGGGGGGAAAAAAAAAGACAAAAACCACACACAAAAAACACAACCCCCCCAACCTGGGCAATTCGGGATACTTCCCACAGGGTGGGTGGGTGGGTAAGTGAGTGTCATGCATATGGTCGATCAATGCAATGCAGCAGCACACTGTATGAATGTACATGGTATGCTGGTAAGAAGATGGCATGATGGTAGCCTGTGTTCTGCGATGAAGACACAGTAGACAACCACAGACAGAACTGCAAGTGCAACGACGAGAGTTACAGCACAGTCTTCACATGTGTTTGATGGCCTAGCCTAGTCGAATCAATGTGATGGACGCCTGCGTCTACGTCCTGGCACAGCAGAACGTCCTGTGGCTTGGTTGTATACAGCCTGCAGGCCAAGAGCGTCAGTTTCACTTTCCTGTGGACTGCTGTCAGGCGAGCTTGCAACTTGGTGTGTATCTGGCACACACAATTTGGTGAGAGAACAGCCACTTGGAGAAATGGGCTGATGAAACTGTAGAGGAAAAAGGAGAAATCGTCTAAGTTGCTGGCTCAGCAGCAGACTCCACAGAAGGCTCAGCAGTAGGCTCAGCACCAGCAGCAGGTTTAGCAGCTACTGCAGCAACAGGTTCACCACTTTGTGGAGCTGTTGCTTCAATTTCCACAAGTTGGTTTCATGCTGCTCTTTTAGTGGAATGTAGGCTTCCACTGTGGCTGCTGCTTTTCTGTGAGTTTTTACAGTAATCTCCTGTGAAGTCCTGCGAACATTGGACGATCTTCTCCCTTGCAACTAATTATGAGTTCGATGTACTTACTCCAGGGTTGCATAAAAAAAAAATTTCAAGTTTTTTTTTTTAAATTAAAAAAAAAAATTTCTTTTTTTTAAATTTTTTTTTTAAATTGACTTAGGAGCCGCCATTTGTGCCAAATACCTGTACTATAAGATACTTTTAGCCTATTAGAGTGTCAAACACAAGTAGTAGTGCTTCCCTAAAGCCTTTAGAAGCATATTTAGCATCGTTTTAGTCAAATGGTGACAAAGCTGCTGCCTTTAAATGGTTGTGTACGGTATCGCACTATGTTGGGAACCAGTTGGGAACCTCAAAAAGAGCTTGGTTTTGGTGCTAATAAGCAAGTTTATGCATGAATAACTACTAATTGTACCATCTAAACACCATTTAAACGCTTTTTTGCCACTCAAAAGCTAAATTTTACCCAAAAACAGAGAAATTTTTTTTTAATTTAAAAAAAATCCAACTTTTTTTTTTAAAAAAAAATAATCCTTTTTTTTAAAAAAAAAATATTTTTTTTTTTTTATAAAAAAAATAATTTTTTTTTTTTAAAAAAAAAAACTTTTTTTTTTTAAATTGTGCAACCCTGACTTACTCATCGTGTGACGGTTCTTCGAGTCATTATTAATCAAGTACACACAGGTACTTCCACCGTTGCTCGCCAGCAGTATCCAAACAGCAGTCAATGCCGCACGTTGCATTTTACAGTGAAGTGTGTAATGCTGCGTGCTTGCTCAGGACCTGGCAGAAGCGAATAGTGCCCTTGCAGGCGCTGCTTTCTGACACAGTTGCTTGGGAGCTGGCAGCAGTCCACTGACGCAGTTAGCTGGAAGTCGACTGACGCAGTTGCTTTCACGCAGTTTCTACCAAATTAACTGCGCCACAGGAGAATATTTGGCCATTTACATGTCTTGCCAAGCATTCTTCCTCAAAATTGACGGTAATGGGCGGTTGTGGCTTGCTAAGAATTAAATAGTACATGGCTCAAGAGGGTGAGTTGCATGCTCACCACAGCGCCACATGCATTTTTTTCGCATATTGGGGCGTCAACCTAAGGGAATCCTATATCCTGGCCCAAAACAATTCCCTCGTCCAAGAAGAGTGACCTGTATGCTCACCAACCATAGCGCCGCAGGCAAAATTTTGCGCGTATGGGTAATCTAAAGTAAGGGTGCGTTAATGAAAAGTTAACAAATTGACATCTGCTAAACAACCTCCCTGACTGCCTGCTCGCGCTTGCCCTTTGCCTACCTGCCCACCCTAGTGTCATGAACACCCATGCCTAGAGGGAGGCTACACAGGAGGATGCTACGTAATGTATACGCACATACAGGTACATACTAATAGTATGATACTACGCGTCTTTGGGCGTCCAAAAGAACAACAAAAATCAATAAACGCCATTCGAACAAAAATCGATAAACGCCCAAACCAAGTCAATAACGCCAAAGTAAAGTTATGTACAACAGTTGCGCGGCTGCATTGCACTAATTGTCTATAGAGATGGGGAGGGCTATCCCGAAAATCCCGATTTGGTTTCGGAATTGGGTAGGCCAGGGGGAGGGTAATCCCGAAAGTCTTTCGGGATAGGGTCTTACAGGGGAGGGGTATACCCCCCCTATACCCCCCCCATGGGCACGTATGAAAAACACGCATATTCACCCAATTTTTCAATAATGAGAGAGGGTTTCCCGCAACTTATCCGGGATGGCGATGGCCAGGGGGGGGGTTGCTCCCGCAAAAAAGCGGGACGGCCTTGGCCAGGGGGGGGGGGGCCCCCCCCCCCCCCCCCCCCTAAACCACCCCTGAGCCCACGTCTGTGCGGAAATGGTTTCTTTAGGCAGCCCCTATCTATAGTCATAGTTGTTCCTTCCAAGTTCAGATGGCGTTGGAGTATAAATTGGATTGGCGAGAGTGCGGCGCGTTCGCCGACGTTTGCGGTCGAGTGGTCTGCGATGCTGAACAGCTTGAGCAGTCGGTCACTCGAGCGAGGTACACGACTTCTTATGCTTTCGTTTTCTAAATTCTACCTGACTTATGCGCGCGCGTGGGCACGCACCCAGGCCACGCACGCACGCACGCACGCACGCGCGCACCCAGCCTACGCACGCACGCACGTACGCGCGCACCGGCACGCACCGGCACGCACGCACGCGCGCACCCAGCCTACGCACGCACGCACGTACGCGCGCACCGGCACGCACCGGCACGCACGCACGCGCGCACCCAGCCTACGCACGCACGCACGTACGCGCGCACCGGCACGCGCCGGCACGCAGGCACGCGCGCACCCAGCCTACGCACGCACGCACGTACGCGCGCACCGGCACGCACCGGCACGCACGCACGCGCGCACCCAGCCTACGCACGCACGCACGTACGCGCGCACCGGCACGCACCGGCACGCACGCACGCGCGCACCCAGCCTACGCACGCACGCACGTACGCGCGCACCGGCACTCACCGGCACGCACGCACGCGCGCACCCAGCCTACGCACGCACGCACGTACGCGCGCACCGGCACGCACCGGCAAGCACGCACGCGCGCACCCAGCCTACGCACGCACGCACGTACGCGCGCACCGGCACGCACCGGCACGCACGCACGCGCGCACCCAGCCTACGCACGCACGCACGTACGCGCGCACCGGCACGCGCGCACTGGCACCGCCCACGCACGCACCGGCACGCACTGGCACGCACGCACGCACTGGCACGCACGCACGCACCGGCGCGCATGCACGCATGCACTGGCACCGCGCACGCACGCACTGGCACCGCCCACGCACGCACGGGCACGCACGCACGCACGCGCACGCACATTGCGATTGTCGCATTGCAGCGCCGACTGCGAGGACGCCGCGACGACGGTGTACAAGACGGACCACGCGTACCCGGCCGGTGCGGGCGCGACCGCGATTCTCTACGGGGCGGTGGGCAGCGAGCGATGGCTCAAATTCCACCGGATTCTCAAAAGACTCGCCAGAGACGGCAAAACGCGCTACGTCCACAGACACTTCGAGCTGGCCGTGAGTGAGGAAAACCTGCTGTTCCATTCGAGGGGGTGCACAGACTAACTAACTAGCAGCGCTCTCTTGGGCGAGTCAGTAGATTCTAAGAAACCTTTAGCGATTTTTTTCGACCTGTAAGTCAATTTTGCATTCAATCGACTTTGTTTGTTTGCGTTTGTGTGTGGGCCGCTTCTATGATCGCGGGGGTCTCTCTCTCTCTGGTCACAATCGACCGCTGCTACTGAGAGATGAGACCCAGTCAGCCCGATCCTGGGGGGCTGGCTTCCCTAACGGGCCGGAAATCAATCGATTCGTTTTGGAGACTCGAAAGTCTAAGCATTCGAGCAAAGCTACCTTAAGACAAATTTTTGAATTTGCGTTATTTGGTACGTTGTGTGGCCTATTTAGGCTCTGTGTAAATGCAATTTTTGCATTTCCAATGGGTAACCAAAAAAATAATCTGGCGCATTGTGCAGGCTGATGAGGCGCGCAAAGTACGTCTGTCGGGTTACGGTGTCGAGTTGGCCATAAAATCGACCGAATACAAGGCCCAGGACGATTCGAAAATTTCCGGTATTTGCGATTTTTTTTTTTGTTTCTACCAAGTTGCACAACTCTTTTTGTTGACGACGCTGTATGCTCGCAATATGAGTTTTTTTTAATTGCCGCTTGAATTTTACGAATTTTGATGGTTTTAGCAAATTTAACCGAAGGCGGCGCCGTCATCGAGGAGGAAGAACAGGACGATTTGAATGGATTCAACTTTAAACTGCTCAAGTTGGTAGCTTTCTCTATTTTTTCTTTGTTAGCATGACATCCCATAGTAAGCTAACGCATAGAAACAACGAGCCTAATAAAAGTTGCCATTTCAGACAGCTGTATCCGGAGTTGAAGGACAACCTTCAGGAGTTCAAACTACACCTCTTTGAGGCCGATGAACTGACGCCATTGAAAGTCTGGCAACTGCAAGACCTGGGATTTCAGGTCTGTCTTCTTCTTTTTTTTTTTCAAAACAACTGCAAGCCCGTCGTGTACAACTCTGTGATGCGTAGTACATATTTTTCGTTTGAACATTGTCAAAAGAATTGCTGGAACGCGCGATTTTCCTTTGTATTTCAGGCCGCTCAAAAGGCGATGGACAGTCCAGCATCGGAGGCGATCGAAATTCTGCGCGAAATGAGCCAGAACTTCCCGCTGTGGGCTAGGTGAGATTTTTTTTGGGAATTTGTCAGCGTTTACGTGTCGTGTGTGTGTGTGTCATGTCTGCCCGCCCACCCACTACCCCACCATTGCAGCGTCGTTCATTACCTTGGCTACTGTATCTCCATCAAGCCCCCCCCCGCCTTTTGTGGTGGCGTGCGTGTCTAGCACTGTTCGAGCGCCCGTGTCGCGTAAAAATTGTTCTCCCCCGTAAAAACTGCATCCTGGAAAAATTGCCCCTCTTCTCCCCCTAAGCCGTGCAAATTGTACCCTCCCCGGCATCAAATGAGGTGCCGCATTTCGCTCGAGGAAGGGAGCCTTCCTCACCTGCGCACGCTGCGCTTCTAAAAAAAAAGGCACCACAAAAACAGCCCGCTTGCCTTGCCTTGAATTAAGGTCTGTCTCAGGTCCCTGAGCAAGGTGGCCGTGACTCGCGAGCTGCGCGCCGAGGTCGAGGCGAATCAGGCGGACGCGTTCGAGGAGCTGGGCCTGTCGGCGGGCGAGTCCGCCCTCTTCGTCAACGGAATCTTGGTCGACGTCGACAACCTGGACGTGCACGCTCTGCTCGACTCCCTCACGAGGGAGGAACGTCTGGCCGCCGGCTTCTTCAACATGGGCTTCAGGGTGCGTGCGTGCGTCTGGGTGTGCGTGCGTGCGTGCGTCTGGTGTGCGTGCGTGCGTGCGTGCGTCTGGGTGTGCGTGCGTGCGTGCGTGCGTGCGTCTGGGTGTGCGTGCGTGCGTGCGTGCGTCTGGGTGTGCGTGCGTGCGTGCGTGCGTCTGGGTGTGCGTGCGTGCGTGCGTGCGGCTGGGTGTGCGTGCGTGCGTGCGTGCGTCTGGTTGTGCGTGCGTGCGTGCGTGCGTGTGGGTGTGCGTGCGTGCGTGGGTGCGTCTGGGTGTGCGTGCGTGCGTGCGTGCGTCTGGGTGTGCGTGCGTGCGTGCGTGCGTCTGGGTGTGCGTGCGTGCGTGCGTGCGTCTGGGTGTGCGTGCGTGCGTGCGTGCGCCTGGGTGTGCGTGCGTGGATCTTCCGAATTTGTGGTGTGATTGGGGGGGGGGGGGAGGGTGAGTGGTCGGTGGGATGAATGATGAGTGACATTTGCGTGTGTCCCCAAGTGAGCGTATACCCCCCCCCCTACAAAGAAAAAGAAAGCGATTTAAAAAGTGAATCGTTTTCATTCCAGCGAGAATACATCGGTTTGTTGGCTAATTTGGATTTGGAAGCAGAGGACGGCGCCTACGCGGTCGACTACAGAACTGGATTTCCTGACGTGAGCTGGGCGCCCCTATAGAAATAACGCGTAAAAACTGGTAAAAAAATACGTATAAAGATTGCGTGGAAAATGCTAAAACTTTGGGAAGGGCATACATACTGCGAATACAACTACCGCGACCCGCAAAAGAACGAGTAAGGACGTCTAAAGGAGAAAGTTGGCGTGTTTTAACATGGCTCCATAGCTCAGTTGGTTAGAGCGTCAGTCTCGTAAACTGAAGGTCACGAGTTCGACTCTCGTTGGGGCCTAGGAGCTGCGCTCTCTTTTCGCCGCTCTTTTTTTTGCAAGTCTGGATCCCGAATTTCACGATCATCTCCATTAAACCATAGACCATCTCCATTTTTTTCAACAACTTTTCATGTGAGTCATTCATTACGCGTGATGTGTTGCAAAACTCTTGCACATGTTCTGGTGTTCCTAAAAAAAGTGTAGATGTTCTATTGTTCTTGATGTCTGGATCTTTGCGCTGATCGTGGCCACGTCTCTCTGTCAATATTGGAAAAAATGCCGTGCTAAAAATGGACTGAAAGTTGAAGCATGATACCATACCATACATACATGGTACCATACATACTGAGGCACAACAAGAACAAGATTTTCTCATTCATTTGGTACTTCGCAGCTGTTTGTATTCGAGCAAAGTGAGACAGAGCAAGATTAGCAAAAAAAAATGGTAAACGAAAAGAAAGCAAAAAGGAGCGCTGCTCCTAGGCTCCAACGAGATTCGAACTCGTGACCTTCAGTTTACTAGACTGACGCTCTAACCAACTGAGCTATGGAGCCGTGTGTAGGAATGAATAAGTTGCTCCTTTAGACGTCGCTACACTACTACTCTGTTTTGCAGATAGCGTTCGCTTTCTACTGTTTTTTTTTTCTAAACAGGTCAAGCCTTTCTTGAAACTACAGTATTCTATGTACTTTCGCAAAGGGTGTATTCAGCGCTGCCAAGGATGCCAATTTGTTTACAGGGCCTTAGAGAGGCCCTTGCCTCTTTTTTTTTGGGTGGGGTGCTCAATTTATGGATGGCTTGTGATTTTGACGCGACAAACAGCAACAATGTCAAAATGGTCAGAATCGTCACTCTGATGCTGCATGAGGTTTTAGTCGATAAATTGGAATGCAGTGCACTTTTTTGTTCACTCCCTCGTAGACGGTAAATGCAGACAGAGCGAAAGCGACTAGACTATTACTGACTTATTTACCAGTTGCATTAGTCGCGGCCTGTGTTTCAGATTTAAAGAGGAAATTGCAGAAATAAATTGCTTTTAGTATATCAACGATCTGGACAAAGACCCCATGTATCGCGAGTGGGGCAACAGCGTGCGTCTGCTTCTGCAGCCCTATTTTCCCGGCATGATTCGGCCCATCGCCAGGAATCTCTTCACCATGGTCTTGAAATATTTTTTCTTCTATTTTCTTCGTTTAATTTTCCCAACTTTAACTTTTAGATTTTCGTCATTGATCCGGGCAGCGCGGAGGGTCGCAGTCTGCTGAAGATCGCGCATGGTTTCTACAAGCACCGTGTTCCCTTAAGGTGCGACCGCCGCCGGTTCGACACCCGGCACGGGAGGACAGGTTTTTTCCTCGCTTTTTTCTCGCCTTTTCCCGTTTAGACTGGGCTTGATTTTCGCCCTGGACGCGGCGAAAGAGACGACGGGCAAGGAGAACCTGAGCGTCGCCCTGTTGAATCTGTACAATTTTGTGAAATTGGATCAAGCGGATTCGGCCAAGGCTTTGGAAGTGCTCACTACGGAGGTAATGGAGAGAAGCGGTTTTAGACCGACGTTGCCCACACGCACGCACCCCATCGAGCAAGCACGCACGCACGGACGCACGCACACCCGTACCGTTGTTGGATTCACGCTAGGAGGCCGTCAATGGCCCACATAGCATACCCATATCCATGACGCCTTCCTGTCTAGAGCCGCGCAATTGGCCAAAGACCTTCCGAAGAACGCCATCTATAATCTAGGGCAGCGATGGCAAGATAAAATCCCTCGAAAGGGCAGTTCTCGTTCGAGTGGCTCCATCAAGACTCGAACCCAGGACCTTGCGCGCAAGAGGCCGATTCTTTACCACTAGGCCACTACGCTGCCCCACCCGTACGGTTACCCTGGTTCCTCTCACACCTCCCTCTGTCTGCGTTTTCAGTTCCTGGACCTGCACGCGGACCGGGACCAGCTGACGTCAGATGACGTCATCGCCTTCTTCAAGAAAAAGTACACGGACGAAGATGATGCGGAGCTGGTCTTTGGTTCCGACTCCGACTACGATCGGGGCAAGACGGCCGGCCGCGAGTTCGTCCGGAAAACCGGTCTGGAGGCGGCGCCCAAGGTCCTACTCAACGGAGTGCCCCTGGACGAGAACGGGGTAGGTGTGGTGGGGTGGAAACCGGTTTTGCAACCAACCACCGGCTAATGTTATGACGACGATGAGCGTGTGCAGTGGCGGTTATGGCAATTGACAATTGACCTGGGCAGTTTTGTGGCTGACGGAATTCCACTGCGTTTGGCCGCGTGGGGGGGGGGGGGGGGTCAAAAAAGACCAAAATAATGGGGGGGGGGACTATACGACAACGTTGGGGTTGTGTGTTGCAACGGTTGCATGCAGACATGGCTGAGGGAGGAGGGAGAGTGGTTCGCAAACTTGTTTTCTCCTTCTTTCATATATTTCGCTCCATTTTCCACTTGAGATCTCTGCGGACCGTATCGAGGAGACGCTGATGTCGGAGCTGCTGAAGTCGACGAAGACGCTGCAGAAGGCGGTGATGACGGGCGAGCTGACGGACAAGGCCAAGGTCGCCGACTGGCTCCTGCAGCAGCCCAATGTCGTGACCAAACTCAACTACCGTATCATCGGCAAGAAAGCTGGGTCAGAGAACGAGAACGGGCGCAACAAGGACCAATTTTTGGACCTTACCGACGTGATGGGTGAGCGGTAGCAACCCTCAAGGCAGGAGAACTTCAGAGAGAACGGATTTGCTTGGGATTTATGGGCAACGCGAAACATGTCTCGAGTGGAAATGGAAATGCGGCGCGAGCACTGATTGGCCCCTGGGGGCTAATTGTTCTATTCGGGGGCCGCAAGGGGGCAACCTTTGTATGGGGGGGGGGGGGGTGAAATGGTCGATATGTGGGCGTAGGTAGCTTTGTTGTTGCCACTGACCACACGCACCCGTAAACCTAGAATGACGCGCGCACTCAAACACTGACAAAGTTGACTTGGGGGTGGGTTGCGCTGTGGTTTATTTAGAGGGGGCTCACAAACTGAAAGCACCCTCCCCCTTGGAAAAGGGGCTAATTGGAGGCTAATTAGGCTACGCTAATTAGAGTGTCAATGCTAATTACCGTGTTTTGCAGAGTACGCGCACAAGGTGCGCGTTCCCTCCGACTTCGCGAAGCTGACGACGGCGCAGCGCAATCAGTACATGATCGAGACCTTGCACTGTCTCAAGAGAAACGGTAGATTATGTGCACAAGCGTGCGCGATGTGTTGTACTATACATGCGTACTACTGTAAACCGTTTAATTAGCCCCCTGGGGGCTAATTATTTTATTCGAGCTCTAGGACGGTGTATAATTATGGGGGGGGGCGGGCTAATTATAGGGTTTATGGTATTCATGCGTAGCTTAGAGAGAGAAGTTTTTTTTGCGTTTTTCGCAGGGTATTAGCTCCGACATTCTCATTCATGCATAGCATTTTTTATCTGAAAATAAATACTCCCAGTATGCTAATGTTGGCTAGGAGTACATATTATTATTTAAATAGCTAGCATATTCATTCTAATAATACCTATGTGGGTGCGTAGGTACGCTCATGAAATTGAATTGAATGCGAAAGCATTCGCATGACTGGAGCGGACATTGGTTTGGTCTTGTTTTGGTTCTGAATCTGTTTACTGTACCTTTGATTTTGCGTAGGTGGGCTGTACACCCGTCCCATGTAAATGCAAGCCTGAAATAGTGCGATGTGATGGCTAGTTGGTTCTTTGTTGAGATGAACAAGCAGAGGTGGGTGTTGTTACAGACGAGATCGGAGTGAGGCCTCTGACACTCTGGGTCGCCGCCGATATGGAGACGCCACAAGGACGACGACTCTACTACGGCGCTATAAAACACTTGGTGCGTGCGTGCGTGCATGCTTGCGTGCGTACCGGTGCGTGCGTGCCAGTGCGTGCGTGCCGGTGCGTGCGTGCCGGTGCGTGCGTGCCGGTGCGTGCGTGCCGGTGCGTGCGTGCCGGTGCGTGCGTGCCGGTGCGTGCGTGCCGGTGCGTGCGTGCCGGTGCGTGCGTGCCGGTGCGTGCGTGCGGGTGCGTGCGTGCGTGACGGTGCGTGCGTGCGTGCCGGTGCGTGCGTGCGGGTGCGTGCGTGCGGGGGGGTGAGTGAGTGAGTGAGTGCGTACGTGCGTGCGTGAGAGTGCGTGCGTGCCGGTGCGTGCGTGCGGGTGCGTGCGGGGGGGTGCGTGCGTGCCGGGGCGTGCGTGCCGCCGCGTGCGTGCCGGTGCGTGAGTGCCGGTGCGTGCGTGCCGGTGCGTGCGTGCGGGTGCGTGCGTGCCTGTGCGTGCGTGCTGGTGCGTGCGTGCGTGCCGGTGCGTGCGTGCGTGCCGGTGCGTGCGTGCTGGTGCGTGCGTGCGTGCCGGTGCGTGTGTGCGTGCGTGCGTACGTGCGTGCCGGTGTGTGCGTGCGTGCCGGTGCGTGCGTGTCGGTGCATGCGTGCGTGCGTGCGTGTCTGCGCGTGCGTGCGTGCGTACTAAGCCTCGGCTTTCAGCGTCACACGCACTCGGCGCGGGTGTGCCTGGTGCACAACCCCTCCTATCCAGAGCACAAGGCGCGCGATACGGTCGTCACGCGGCTCATCCAGGCTGGTCTAGACCTCCTGCCAGCGCACCAAGCAAAGAACTTCGTGACCAAGCTGGTCAAGGAGGAGAACGTTCAGGGATTGCTAGATGAGAAACTGACCCTAGACGATGTGGCCGTACACGTAAGTTGCGACTTACTACTCTGCGGGATGGGAGAGTGCATGGTGGTGTTGTGTAGAACATACGGAATCAATAGAGGGGGGGGGGGGAGGCAAGGAGTAGACTGAATGCTTCCTAGTAGGGACCGAGCGCCGACCTGGATTGGTGGGTTTGATGATAGTGTGTTGCCGTGCTGGTTGGCTGTTGTTCTTGTACGGAATAGTGTCTGAAATGAACAACTGTGCCGCTGTATTATCAGGGTGTACGCGTCAGCGTACAACCCTAATATGTGACGACTTCTCAATGCGGCTTTTTGAATTTTCGATCGCCTATAACTTTTGCTTGCCTGAACAGATTTTGGCCCGCTATGGCTCAAATGAACCGCCTTCTTCTGGGGCATCGAACGCGCCAAAACGCGTTTCCTTGTTTTACTGTAAGGGGTCAATAGTTTAAAAAATGTTTCGCGAACGCGTGTTTTTTTTTTTTCGTGTTCTCTGCCACTTTTTTGAAGCGCCGCTCGCGAACGCCATGAGCGATTGGGCTGAAACTTGGCGTATAAGCGCGGCCCATGATGGCATTTTCAACCTGCAAAGCATTTGTCTCTAGCTCTTACCAGTGTTGAGTTATGGCCAATTTTTCCCGTTTTTTTGGACATAGTCGTTTTTTCGGCCAAAATTTTGTGCGCTATAGGCGCCTCAACCGCTCATCGCAGAGATTTGCTATAATGGTGAAAGTTGACCGCCTAGACATGTAGCATTGTACTTTCAACAAATTGGGCGCGGCCAGTGTCTATATCGACAATGCCGATTTTTTTTGTTAGTTCCACCAAGAGTAAAACTCCAAAAAATGCCATGTAAACCCCCAATTTTTCTTTTATTTTCGTGAACAGTATGTCAAGGCGAGTCATCGGTAAGTCAATGTTTTGAAAGTTCCATCACTGGATAATGAGATATGAGCTCCTGAACCTTCAAAAAAATGATTTTTCTAAATATTTTTTTTATAGTTTTTTTGTTAATGTAATCGGGACGAAACTTTGTAAGCATACGCTGTATACAATCAGAAATTAATCCCCCAAACGGATTCTTCCTAAATGCCCCCAATCTTGAGATCTGGAACACTTAGTGAAGTTGGGTCTTGGACAACAAATCGAGAGGTCGCGGGTTCGACTCCCGCTGGCGTCTCTGCCATCTCCTGGAAACCAATCAATACTGCGTTACCCCAGTGTCTTTTCCTGCTCCGCCCATGTTGTTCTCACGACTCACCCTACATTTTTTTTAGTTTTTTTTCGTTTTTCTATTCAGATGTTAAAATATTTTATGGCTGACTTTATCAAAGCAGTGAACATCAAGTGCTTTTGGGATGTGTACTCTCATGTGCAACCTCACAAGGCGCTCACACACCGATGCATGCACGCACGCCCGCACGCCCGCACGCACGCAAGCACGCACGCACGCACGCACGCACGCACGTCCGTACTCTCGCACGCACGCACCCACACACCAACGCACGCCCGCACGCACGCACGCACGCACTGACGCACGCACGCATTGACGCACGCACGCACGCACGCCCGCACGCACGCACGCACGCACTGACGCACGCACGCATTGACGCACGCACGCACGCCCGCACGCACGCACGCACGCACGTCCGCACTCTCGCACTCACACACACCAACGCACGCACGCACGCCCGCACTCTCGCATGTACGCACTCTCGCACGCACGCGCGCACGCACGCACGCACTCACGCACGCCGTAGTTGACCACCACCTTGGCCGCGCAGAGGGCCGCGTAGGACGCGTCCTCAACGAGCATGCTGATGGTGGTGGCGTCCTCGTGGTCAGGCTTGGGGTAACGAGCGCGTCACGCGCCACTCGCTGGTGTTCAGCCCCTGATTCTGTCACTTCAGGAGTTGCAGCACGTCCTTGGTGTCCGAGACGTTGCCCAGGAAGGAAGGTGTTTGTAAAGCAATTCTACAGTTTTGAACCTGTACACTGTACACATTTTTTATTTAATACGACGTTTTGGCTATGACACTCACGCCATAGTCAGGAAGTGTCTATTTATACATTATTTAGGTACACTTTTTTCCTTCTGACACCCTTTCCCTTTTCCTTTGAATGTGCTTACCCCCAGAATGGTCTCAGACGTCCCCCGGTTCAAAAAACCGGTTACATGTGGTACTGCGGTAGGGAAACTCACGCCCCTGGTGTGCGTGCCCCTTGTTGGCACCCGAAATCAGTGAACGCGCGCGTGGCGCATATTTTGTACATACCAATACGAAAAAACACTGTATTAAGAAAAAATGTGCAGGCAGCTGCAAAAAAGGGGAATATGTGACTTCCATAGACAGAAGTTGAGCTTGAAAAGAAAAAACGGTATTCGCGCATTGCTGAAGTCCACTTTGAAAAAAGATTGTATAAGAGCATTGCAGTGGAGTCCACTTCGAAAAACGATTGTATAACAGCATTGCAGTTGACGTGGAGTCCACTTTGAAAAACGATTGTATAAGAGCATACAATGGTATGAACCATCAATCTGCTTGTCACATATTCGGCGTTTTAGCGCTCGCTGCATGATGACAGAATTCAGTGGCACATGTAGCATACCAGGAAAAGTGCATACCTACACACGCACTCACACGCGCGTGCACACGCACGCACGCACGTACATACATAGACACCGAAATATTTTGTAAGTTAGAAATGACGATCCAATGAATAGAATATTTCGATTCCACCACAGTTCGAATTACGATACCTACAAATTATTGTTCTATTCTGCAAACATACGTGCAGTCTGGAATCGGGATAACTGATTTTTGTATCACAGTAACAGAAATTTGTTGTGTTAATGGATGGAGAGTATACACAACAGGCACTTCAGGTATAATTTAAGGAGCTGTTCTACAAACACAATCTACATTAGCGTACCGAACTTATCATTTAGCTGTCCTTCGAAAATCCGTAATCAGCAGCATTGAAATACATACCACACCACACCAAGAATCCTGTTTCACTTATGGTTTTTAGTTCTACCTGCAACGTGCGTAGGGCGGTGGTGTGTGTCACTTTTAGCTGGGCAACAGCGATGTCGCTAGAATGACTGTTGTAAATGAAATATGCCAAAATAGCTCGCGCTAAAAACGCCGAATATGTGACAAGCAGATTGATGGTTCATACCATTGTATGCTCTTAAGCCCGATTTACAGCCGCCGGATAGTCCGCCGGACTATCCGCCGGACCCGCTCGCGGACCCGGTCTTTCGATTTACAGCCGCCGGATAGTCCGCCGGACTATCCGCCGGACTCGAGTTGACCAACTTTCAATAAAGTCCGCGGACTAGTCCGCGGTCTTTTTTTGAATCTGGCGGAAACGCCTTCCGAGTACAGATATTGCGCAAGTTTTGGTACTTGGAAGTTTCTGAAAGCGCACTTGGAAGTTTCTGACAGCGCACTTGGAAGTTTCTTGCCGCTGCTGCTGGGCGGGAGAGCTAGAATTGAACGTAATTTTTGTTCTTCTTTCATAATAGCGCTTTCGCTGAGCTCTGAGGTGGCGCTGTTGAGCTGGCCGGTCGTCGCGCCGACGCTTGTTTCGAATTGTTTTCTACCGTACCGACAAAAGTACCCGTTCAAAAGAGGGTGTAGACGCGCATTTCTAAAAAAAGACCGGCGGATAGTCCGGCAGCTGTAAACGCGCCTTTTGACCGACGGACTCCGTGTCCGAGTCCGGGGCCGGGTCCGAGTCCGTGACCGGGTCCGGGTCCGGCGGCTGTAAATCGGCCTTTATACAATCGTTTTTCAAAGTGGACTCCACGTCAACTGCAATGCTGTTATACAATCGTTTTTCGAAGTGGACTCCACTGCAATGCTCTTTTGTGAGTACAATTAAGTTCACCAGTAAGAGTTTTTTGTACACAGTAACGGACGCACACTAGACGTAAGGCGGGTATGCGCAGCATCCTAACTACTTATCGAATGTCACCGTAATACTATATCTTCAACACTCCTCCTCGGTGACATTCTTGAGGTGGTAGTTCACGACGTCCGGTTTGTCCCTGTCGGTGTAGCGGCGTCGCGTTCTCTCTCCGTTGCAGTGCAGGCGCGTGTTGACGTAGACGTGGACGACGGCCAGCTGCTGCTCGTCGCCCTTGATCGTCTTCTCCTCCTCGCTGTCGAGCGCCATCTTCGCCTTGAGTTTCTTGCGCTTCTGCTCTGCAGCCGTCTTCTTTGTCGCGTCTCGCGCGTGCTGCCGCTGCTCTGGCTTGATCTTGTGCAGGCAGTCGCACTCCTCCTCCTCGAGATGATCGTGTCGAACGATCTTCTCGACCTTGAAGTGGTCCTCAGTCGCCATCATCGCACTATCCTCGACGGTGGCCTTCAATCGACCCGACGGCTTCTTCTCGGTTTCTGTCCACTTCGGGACATCCAGGACAAACAGCTTTCCCTTCTTCGTTGCCGTTGCCCACAAGTCGCCAGTTCTTCCGTGACGGATGGACACCTTTCCATTGCTGAAGAGGACATTCACTCCTCGGCAATTCATCTGTTGTACGGACAGCAGATTGTGTTCCAAAGCCGGGATGTAGAGCACGTCGGTTGCCGTGACCTTCTTGACGACTCTGCCGACCGTCGTCTGGATCTTCACTCGTCCTGAGCCGATCGCTTGGAGCTGTCGTCCGTCAGCTGTCCAAACCGTGCGCGGCTCTTCAAACTTCTTGTAGTCGAGGAAGTTTCTCGAGTCGCAAGTCATATGCGAGGTCGCGCCAGAATCGATGATCCACGAGTCGATTCTTCCGCCTTGCGCTGGTAGCACCATGAGAAGTTGATCTTCATCGTCATGTGCCACTCTCGCCGCTCCGTGTTGTCTAGCTTTCGGACAGTCACGCTTGAAGTGACCCACTTCGCCGCAGTTGTAGCAGGTGACCCTCCTGCCTCCACACTGCTGGTTGAAGCTTCTGCCGCTTCTTTCTCCTCCTTGCAACAAGTCGTGTCGACCGCGAGTTCGGGTCGCAAACATCGCCCCGTCGTCGGCGAATGTCGGAGGCCGATGAGCCTGCTGCTCGTGCGTGATCAGCGCCTGGACGGCCTCCTCCAGCGTGAGCGCGTCCCCTTTCAGAGCCAAGCTGGTTCTGATCATGGCATATTCTTCAGGCAGAGATCGTAGCAGCACCGTCACCTTCAGCTGCTGATCGACTGGATAGTTGATCGCTTCCAGTCGACGGCACAGGTCGTAGAGCGCCTTGACGTGCGTCTCGATCTTGTCGTCTATCTTCATCCTCATCTCCATCAGCTGGCACAGGAGATGGTGCTTGGTCGCTCCGGCCGCTCTCTCGAAGTGACCCCGAAGCGCCGTCCAGCATTCGGCTGACGTCACCGCTTCGTCGACAATGTAGAGCAGGGAGTTATCGATGCTCAGCACGATGATCGCCATCGCCTGATTCTCCTTGGTCTGCCAGGCGGCTTGGTCAGCGTCTCGGTCAGGTCGCAGTTCCTCTCCGCTGACGACGCCCCACAGCCCCTTCGCGATCAAGTAGACGCGCAGCTTTCTCTTCCACTGCGCCCAGCAGTCCGTCGTCAGCTTGTCGATCGGGAGTCGGTCGGCGGCAGCCATTCTTCTGCAGGCTCCGCTACCCAGCAGCTATTTCGCAGCTGCTCCTACAACACTCCACGACAGCACGGACGCTGTACCTTACTGTGAACTAATTTACGCGTGGGCTGGGCCCATAACCTTTTGTGAGTACAATTAAGTTCACCAGTAAGAGTTTTTTGTACACAGTAACGGACGCACACTAGACGTAAGGCGGGTATGCGCAGCATCCTAACTACTTATCGAATGTCACCGTAATACTATATCTTCAACATGCTCTTATACAATCTTTTTTCAAAGTGGACTTCAGCAATGCGCGAATACCGTTTTTTCTTTTCAAGCTCAACTTCTGTCTATGGAAGTCACATATTCCCCTTTTTTGCAGCTGCCTGCAAATTTTTCCTTAATCGTAAATAGGTTTTAATTTTGAAAATGCAGAAAGAATCGTGCTTTAGGATATGGACCTGAAATACTTCAAGAAGGAACTGCGTTTGCATTCGGAGGATTTTCTCAAAATTCACTCGTTTTACTCGACCTTTGCGCTCGGCTTGAAGCCCGGACAACGCGCCATTGTCGCTAACGGACAGGTGAGCGCTTTGTTAATTAATCGTTTTGAGTGACCTTACTGCGTCTGCCACGCGCGCGCTCGGTGGTTCGACTCCGCCCGCGGAGAACTTTTTCCGCTCCTTTTTCTCTGTTGCTTTTTGCATTTTGCCTACGTTTGCATAGAAGATTTTAATGAGATTAATGTGTTGACCACATTTTATTCAGATTTTCGGTCCGTTAGACGACGGCGAGGAGTTCTCGGAGGACGATTTCGCTCTGATGGAGAGATACTTGCTGTCGCGCTCCGCTACCGTAGTAATGGAGCAAGTGAAATTGTGGAAAGTCGATCACGACAGGGACAAGTAATTTTGTTTTGTTTCTGTTTATCGTATCATTTGTTTATTGTAATATCGTAATTTGTGTACGAATTGCCTGCTTTCGACTCCTTGTCGTGACGCATTCATCGTGCATTTGCAGATTTGCCGTACGCTAATGAACTCATTATTCTAAATGATTTCGAAAGGAAATTGCGCGCATTGCAGGGCCAGCAACTTGGTGATGCGAGTGTCGGCGTTGGTAAGCGCCGACCCTGCCAAACGAAAGCGTCACTGGCTCTCGGTGGAGCACGATACCTTTAGGTGAGGGGGTATTTTATTTTTGTACCGTATTTGACACTCTCCTTATATCTCCCTCCCCATGATGGTGATGATGTCATGAGTCAGAATGGGAGGATTGTTTCCCGTCAGAAGTCGTTCTGTGGTGGCCATTCGTCCGAAGCAGGGAGACTCTTACTGCTGTTAGCTTACAGGTTTTAGCTTTTCCTCGGCGATTGAAATGAAATTCGTTTAGCTCCATTAAACTGCCGGCCGCTGACGAGACGACGGCCGCGCTGAAAGTCACGGCCGTGCTGGACCCCCTCTCGCGTGACGCCCAAAGAATGACGCCCATTCTGGCGCTGCTCAAGGGCGTTATTAATGCGGACCTGGAGCTACACCTGAACCCCAAGCCCAAGCTCTCTGAAATGCCTGTCAAGAGGTTGGAGGGAGCGCCTTTGCGCACGCACCGGCACGCACGCACGCACCGGCACGCACGCACCAGCACGCACCGGCATACACACACGCACGCACGCACTGGCACGCACGCACCGGCACGCACGCACCGGCACACACACACGCACGCACGCACCGACACACACACACACGCACGCACGCACGCACGCACCGGCACGCACGCACGCACCGGCACGCACGCACCCGCACGCACGCACCGGCACACACGCACGCACGCACGCACGCACGCACCGGCACACACACACACACACACACACACACACACACACACACACACACACACACAGGCACGCACGCACGCACGCACGCACCGGGCACGCAGCCGCACATACGAACGCGTGTGTGCAGCTTCTACCGCCTGGTGGCGGAGTCGGAGCCCCAGTGGTCGCCGACGTCGGGCCAGTTGAGCGACTGGGCGCCGTCGGCGCGCTTCGGCGCGCTGCCGCGGCGCCAGCTGCTCACGCTCAACCTCCAGCCCCCGGACGCCTGGCTAGTGGAGTGCGTGGACGCCCTGCACGACTTGGACAACGTCAAGATGGAGATGGTGGGGGTGAAGACTTGGACCAAGACTAGTATCAGCTACCGAGCTCGTTATTCGCGTATTCCAGTCAAGCATGTAACATGTAGTTTTTTTATTTGGCGAAAGGGGGGACGTCAGAGCACCTAGAGATGGGGGACGTGTAGTTTGTTGAACCTGATGGGTAAAATTCGAGACGACTATTTTGACGTGGGGTTCTAGGGGCAAGGTCGCAATGCTAGGTACACCCCCCCCCCGCCCCCCCCCCTCAAGGTCCATCGATTGCAGTTGCCGCCCTCGAATTTTCTTCCATTGTATTGACTGATTCATGGACCATGGTTTGACTTTTTAATTTAGGTGGACGGCGACGTCACTGCTCGCTACGAATTGGAGCATTTGCTGCTCGAAGGTGCGCTCGCGGATTTTGAAAAAAAAATTTGTAACAAAGGGAATTATTTGAATTGAGGCCAATGCTTCGACGAGGTGACTGGCAGTCCACCGCGCGGACTGCAGTTTATCCTGGGCACCAAAGAGTCGCCTGCGCTTGTCGACACTATCGTCATGGCGAATTTGGTAAATTTTGTTTGTTCTTTTGCTAATCGTCCAGCACTGCCCACTGGATATGGAGAGGTTGAGATAATAGTGGAGCCCCAATACTCCACATTAAAAGGAGAGGTTGAAAGTATGGTGTCCCGGGCTCGTTATTGGAGCTTTTACGGTAAATGTTTTGGGTGAACCTTTTCTGTAATCCGTCTGCGCTGCTTGCAATTTTCTCATTTATTTGGGGCGTTCCGGCAAGTCTGGGGGGGGGAGGGTCGGTCAATGGTGATTGAAGTCCATAAAGAAATGCTTGTCAAGGGCTCGTTGTTGTTGTTTTGGAAAACTAAGGCTGGCTTTGTTCAAGGGCTACTTTCAACTGAAAGCGAACCCCGGCGCCTGGCAGCTACAGCTCCGGCCGGGCCGATCCAGCGAACTATACGACATCACGACGTGA
This sequence comes from Paralinhomoeus sp. GSCO2_6, assembly GCA_030248085.1. Classification (NCBI taxonomy): domain Eukaryota; kingdom Metazoa; phylum Nematoda; class Chromadorea; order Monhysterida; family Linhomoeidae; genus Paralinhomoeus; species Paralinhomoeus sp. GSCO2_6. The sequence continues at coordinate 25,330 of JASAMY010002207.1, forward strand.
GTGTTCTCAGGTGTACGGTATGTCACGCTGCGTGTAATGCGCATTGGTGTTATTGCTGCATCGCTTCTGTATCCGCCTATGTTTTTCTTTTTCTGACACACACACACACACACGGAAAGCATACGGACTGTTAAATGAAACACACAAAAATGCACAGTAACAGCAGTGCAGCGCGGTGTCTTCAGGCACAGAAACACGGAGTCGGCACACAACCAGCCACGGGTGACCGCTCTGCTCGACAGCTTCGCCGGAAAAACCGTCAGAATTATGGTCGCCAAGAAGAAAGACAAGGTGACCCCGCGGAATGCGTGGGTGCGTGCGTGCCGGTGCGTGCGTGCGTGCCGGTGCGTGCGTGCGTGCGTGCGTGCGTGCGTGCGTGCGTGCCGGTGCGTGCGTGCGTGCGTGCCGGTGCGCGCTTGAGTGTGCGCCATCGTAAGGAATGGTTCCCCCTACCAGCTGAAGTTGTTCGCATGTCATTCTAGAGGTTTTTAATTTTTTTTCAATTATAAATAAACATTTGTTTAGCTCAAAGAAAACCTCCTGTCCGAATCGGTTGGTGGCGAGGACCCGCTGAACGATGGCGCCGACGAAGAAGTGAAGAAAGGCATTTGGCAGTCGATTTCGGAGTGCGTGTGCAGTTAATTTTTATATTTTTTTAAACATTTCAAATTCACAATTTTGAAAATTTCAAGTTTCGTTTTCAGCACTCTGGGCGGCGGCGCGTCGCAGGAGCCGAAATACGAGACGATTAACGTATTCTCACTCGCCTCCGGTCATTTGTACGAGCGCTTTATAAGGTGCTCTCTTTTTTTTAATCAATATTGTTTTTTTTTAATTTTGGTATTTTTCTTCTAGAATCATGATGCTGAGCGTGCTACGCAACACCCGTCAACCCGTCAAGTTCTGGCTCCTCAAGAATTACCTGTCGCCCTATTTTAAGGTGCGTGCGTGCAACCACGCGTCATTATTGGTACCGTAACCCGTGCTTCAGAAATTCCTGCCTTACATGGCGAAGCAGCACAATTTCACTTACGAATTGGTACAGTATCGCTGGCCGAGATGGCTTCATCAGCAGACCGAGAAGCAGCGCGTCATGTGGGGGTACGGTAGCCCTGATATGATTTCCCATGCAGTAGTTGCACAAAAAACCTGGAATCTGGCAAATATATTTCAGGTACAAAATTCTCTTTTTGGACGTTCTCTTTCCGCTGGACGTGAGGAAGATCATTTTCGTGGACGCCGATCAGGTGGTCAGGGCCGACTTGATGGACCTGATGAACCTCGACCTCGAGGGTACGTACGTGCGCTGGCACGCGCGCGCGCACGCACGCACGCACGCACGCACGCACGCAAGGCACGGACGCACGCACGCACGCACCGGCACGCACGCACGCACGCACGCACGTAAGGCACGCACGGACGCACGCACGCACGCACGCACCGGCACGCACGCACGCACGGACGCACGCACCGGCACGGACGCACGCACGCACCGACACGCACGAACGGACGGACGCTTAGGCGCGCCCTACGGCTACACGCCGTTCTGCGACAGTCGCTCCGAGATGGACGGCTTCCGGTTCTGGAAGCGCGGCTACTGGGCGAACCATTTGGGCCAGCGCAAGTACCACATCAGGTGCGGTCTTGCTTGGCGACTAATAAAAGATGACTACTCACAAGAAAGACAGTGACCGTACGGCTTCCGCCGGGTCTTTAACCCGGTAGCGGATTGGCGAAGGGGTGTAAATGGCCTTTGAGAAGACGGGGGAGACCGGGTATATGTTCAGAATGGACAGAGTGAGCACCAAAATAGCGTCAACTAGGTACTTTGGTCAACATTTTCTTTATGTAGACCATAGAGTGCGACTTTCAGTGATTCAAGATCAAGAAATCGGTGGAAAGTAGTACACGCAGAAACACTCAGTTGTATCGTTGCACACAGGTTTATAGGCCTGGGGGGATTCCTTCCTGGGGGGGGGGGGCGGGACATCCCCCTTCCCAGGCACAGCCCCAATGTCACGTCCTCTTTATCGTTTTCCTGTACGGGTACTATGTCGCGTTGCCATGCGTACAATAGCATAGAATAGTGTTGCAGCGCCCTCTACGTGGTGGATCTCAAGAAGTTTCGCCAGATCGCCGCCGGCGACCGGCTTCGCGGCCAGTACCAGGGCCTCAGCGCCGATCCCAACTCGCTGTCCAATCTCGATCAGGTATAGCCACCCGCACCGAGTCCGTGCGTGCGTGCGTGCGTGCCGGTGCGTGCGCGCGTGCGTGCGTGCCGGTGCGTGCGTGCGTGCGTGCGTGCGTGCGTGCGTGCGTGCGTGCGTGCGTGCAGGCGCGATGATGGACCCATTAAAACGAGCATTTCCCCCATCAATGGACTTTCTCGTGCCGTCGCTGCCCTGGATGACAGCTAGCGTTCTTCCGAATGTCTTTGTCTAATTATGCGGCTCTAGACGGGAAGGCGTCATGGAGACGAGTATGCTGCTATATGGGCCATTGACGGCCTGCAGCAAGAGCAATCGAATCAGCGTGCGTGCATGAGTGAGTGCCGGTGTTTATTCACACTCCTTTATTAAACAGGACCTGCCCAACAACATGATCCACCAGGTCAAGATCAAGTCTCTGCCACAGGAGTGGCTCTGGTGCGAGACGTGGTGCGACGAGGCCAGCAAGAGATACGCCAAGACCATCGATCTGGTACGCGCGCACGCACGCTCGCACGCACGCGCGCACGCACGCACGCGCGCTCGCACGCACGCACGCACGGACGCACGCTCGCACGCGCGCGCATGCACGCTCGCACGCACGCGCGCGCACGCGCGCACGCACGCACGCACGCACGCTCGCTCGCACGGACGCACGCACGCACGCTCGCTCGCACGCACGCTCGCGCGCACGCTCGCGCGCACGCTCGCACGCACGCACGGACGCACGCTCGCGCGCGCATGCACGCTCGCACGCACGCTCGCACGCACGCGCACGCACGCACGCACGCATCTTCTAAATGGTGTACGGAGCTGCACCGCTGTGTGTGCATAGCATACCATAAACCCTATAATTAACCCCGGGTGGCTAATTGTTTTGTTCGAGCTGTAGGAGGGTGTATAATTATTGGGGGGGGGGGCTAATTATAGGGGGCTGGGCTTATAAACTCAAAGTGGTCTTGTGAGGGCGTATAATTATAGGGGGGCTAAGTATAGGGTTTACTGTATGCGCGGGATGTATGCGAAATTATTAGTATTGTCTGTATACCGGCCGAGCGTCTATTTGACACTGAGCAACGCTATCGTACGCGAGTGAAACACTTTATACGTTTTTAAGAATTCTTGAAATAAAAATAAAAGCACATTTTTTTCCTGCGCAACCGTGTTACCGTTCTATTCCCAACTCGTCTTCTAGTGCAACAACCCGTTGACAAAGGAGCCGAAATTGGACTCGGCTGTGAGGATCATCGGAGAGTGGCGAGAACTTGACGACGCCGTCAGAAAGACGCAGGAAACGTTCGACGACGCGTCGTCGGCAGCTGACGACGATGCCTTGTCGACTTCTGCCGACGCGTCGACAAGCGATGCCTGGCGCCGAGGAAAGCACGACGAGTTTTAGCATTCCAAATTGCCGACGCTCGCTTGTCTTCTATCGTGGGTTATGTTATTTGCGTTCTTCTATCCTCAGTTGTGTTCTCGTGCTGTTCGTCGTCGAGAAATAGAGCCAGTGTACGCGGGAGGAGGAACTTTTGGTCGTCTGTCTATCTGTTGTCTTTCTCGCAAAAATGCGAGCAATCGCCCGCCGTCCGCAGAATGCCGGGCCGGGACTTCCAGACGCCTCGCGTGCCCCGGCTGATCGACGGCACGCCCGGCCGCTACGTGCGTCGCGAGGCGCCGCCCGCTCTGCCCAGCGCGGCGGCGGTCGCCAGCGCGACCACGGTCGCGACCGAAGGCCGCGGTCGTCGTCGTCCGGGCGGGGTGGTGGGCGGCTTGGTGCGCGGCTTCCTCTCGGCCTTCCGCGAGGGCGGCGAGTCCAAGGGCCGACCCGAGCTGCTGCACGCGACCTCGCGAGACGACGTGGCCAATTTCGCCGCCTACGATCGAGACTTTCCCGCGCCGGCGGCCGGCGCGTCGTTCTACGGCGGCGGCGACGACTTTCTAATGGCGGCCGGCGGCCAAGAGACCGAGGGCCCGCCGCCGGCCGGCCGGCGGCCGGCCAGCAGGACGGCCTCGCTCTCGTCGGCGCGCTACTACAGCACGAGTCTCTACACGACGACGACTTCGGATGCAGGTGCAGTCGAGAAGAAAGCGAGATCGCTGACAGGTGGGTGCGCTGATTGGTGTCAAAAAGCTGCCGGCTCTCCCCCTCCCAGGGCTGTTCCGGACGCGCTCTCGCGGCAGCGGCTCGCAGTCGAAGCGTGGCGCCAGCAACGACTCTTCCGCGGAATCGAGAGTGCCCGGCCAGACGACGGTGATGGCTGGATCGATGAAAGGTGACCATACACGTACTACAAGCATGTTTGGTATAGGGGGAGGAGGGTACAATGGCGAGGAAGGGTGAGGTCCAGAATGGAAAATGTGCCACAGAAGTAATTGAATGGGCTCGTTTTTTTCCGGTCGTAAGACACTACAATCTCTGCGTCCCTGACGAAAGACCGAACGAACGAACGAGCGAACCCTTCGTAGGCTCATCGACTGTGGGGCTGCATCAAGAGCCCTACTACCTCTCGCCTCCAGCGGACGCGGCTGCGTTTGAAGAGCACTTTTCTCGGCATCTGCAGCCGACGGCTGTCGACGTCGGCAGCGTCGATCGACAGGAGGAGCTGTCGATGCCTGTCGACGGCGGTCGGCAGCGTCTGACGACTTCTGTGGACGCCTTTCTCCGAAGGACGCCCTCGCCCGTGGGCGGCATCCACCGACATCAAACGTTCAGTCCCGGCACGACGCTAGAACGGCCCCAGGGCAGCCATCTCGACCAGTGAGTGTGCCCTTTTTAATTCGTCTGTTTTTTTTCAAAACAAATGTTCGAGTCGTCGTACTGATGTTAACCGCTGGCACAGCTGCAGCATTCCTGTAACTGGGGGGGGGGGGGGCTTTGGGGTTGGGAGCCCACTATTTTTCAAACACCCCGACCCCCGAGAATTTTCCCAAAGGATTTTCACCATGCCGAAAATGGTAAAAGTGAGTAAATGCTAGGGTTTTCAGTGCTTTTGAGTGTTATATGACCATAAAACAGCTAAATAACACTACTTAGAGCCTATTTATACCCATTTGTGACCAAAAAGTACCAGTATAAGTCAAAAAGTGGTTTGCTACCTCCTCCACTTTTTGCTCTGGCGACCCCCCCCCCTCCCGAATTTGGCCATTTAGCCCCCCCCCCACTCTGCCAGATCCGGTTACAGGTATGATCTGCAGGTTGGCGCTGGGGGGCTTTAAACTGTTTTGTTTGGGCTTTGGAGGAGGGGATAATTGTGAGGGGGGGAACTTAGTTGGAAGGATCGATGTGAGGTTTTTTGTCGCCGCTGCTCACCGCACGCCCTCTGTCCTCACACACTCCCACATACTCTGTTCAAAGCACGTACACACGCATACAGTGTACTCAAATATACACATGGGTCTACGGTATCTATCATTTGTCGAGTCTGCACTGCAGCGTGAAACGTGTTTTTTCACCGTTATCCACGCTGCATTTCTCAGTCTGAACAGCACTGGCTGCGGCGTGGTTGTTTGATGGAGTGCCCGCAAGACGCCAGTGTTGCTTTAAAAGATACGATTTGCTCGACACATTTGTATGCAAGCTCGCCGCTCTTCACTTTCACTCCTATCACAATGCGCCGATAAAATGCGAGATTGGTGGGTTACGCAGCGAAGTCTCCCTTGCTCACGTCACCTTGTTGTTCGCGAAAGCGGGAATCACGCCCGTTTCTGGTCAGTCGTTAGTTCTCACGCCCCTTTCCCTTTCACGGCCGGCTTCTCCGTGCCGAACGTCTTCTCGATTCTCACGCCCGCGTTGGCGTCGTCGAACGCGAGTTTTCGCGGCGCGTTCGCCAGGGCGTAACTTCCCACGGTGCCCGGCAACAAGGCAGTGTACTGGTAACCGTTGACGGTGGTGGTGCAGTAGGCGGAACGGCCGCGCAGCGTGCCCACCGGCACGTAGAAGAACACCTTGCGATCGTAGAGCGACGAGTCCGTCGACAAAATCACGCCCCATCTGCCTGGAATTTTTTTTTTGATTCGGGCGTAACTTTTTTTTGCGAAGTTTGTGACGTGCTTCGCTTTTTGTGCATGGGTGGCGTACATTGTGACTTGTGTCCATCTGCAGCGGGTGCAACGATAATTTGAGTTGTTCGATCGCACCTCCAAAGTTGGAGGTAGCCGTTCGAACGATGTAGTCCGCTTGTCTGTGAGGGTCACGAGGGTAGTAGGACGCCGATCGCCGAATGATGTTTCGGACCGCGCTCTGGGGACAGTCCTCGACTGAGTTGGCGAAACCTGTTAGACAGTGCTGGCGTGCTACTAGGTTTGCGACAATTTTTGACTGTACCCACTCTTACCTCTTTGCTTTCGATTCGTCTTGGACTGGGCAAAGTTGACTCCATTGGTGTGGATGGTCTGGAAGAGGCTGTACTGGGCGTTCTTGATGACGTCATTGCAGTAGGCCTCTTTGGCGTTGTTCAGGTACACCGGCATGTTGTACAGCACCGTGCTGCCCACCAGAGACGGGTCCGTGATCACCAACGCGCCCCACGCCCCTGCAGGCGTGTGCAGTTGCTACTTACACTCTGCTGCGGAGCTGAGCTATGACGCAGTTAAAAAAAAAAACAACTTTAACAAAGACCAACCGCCGTGGTTCTCTTGCGCCTCTCTTCTGAGCGCGTCCACCTGCTGCTTGTATCGGTAGCGCAACTGGTTCGTCACCGCTTTGATGATGGGACACTGCCTCAGCGGTTGGAATGGACAGTCGTAGACTGGAGCCGCTGAATTTTGGAAGGGCGTCATGATTTGGGAGTGATTTGTCTGGGTGGTCCATTGCTTTATTTCCATCGTATATATTTGTGTCCAGTGGACGCACACACATGCGATGGCAATGAATGGACACTGTCCACTCACCTGCACAGATCAGCAACGTGGAAGCCATCAGAACAGTGACCATATGCAACATTATGACGACTTTTGGTTTTTCGGTTCTTTCGTGGTACGGATTCTTGTACAAACTTTCGATTTGTTGAAATTTTTAGAGTGTGACGTGCTGCGTCAGCTTGCGTATTTTAAGCAACTCGGATTTCCTTGGCAGAGCTTATCAGTCGCCAGAGGAAATTGTCGCAAGGCGGAGGCTGTTAAGCCCACGCTGACGCGTTGCAGAAAGGCGTAATAACCCTTTGAAGTGGTGGTAGTGCACGGTTTGCTGGGTCCCATTCATTGTCGCTCTTTATTGGTGCCAAGCCAACAACACCATTCAAGCTGTGCTCGTTCACACACACTTTTGTGCAAGCTTGCGTAGCGGAGCGGAAACGGTTATTCGTTCCGGGTTAGTGAGTCACTCTCTCGCTGCACCTAGCTCGACTTGGTGTGTGGCCGTGTCGACTTTGCAGCCGCCTTTCTGTCTGCGCACAGAGAGTTACAGCACGGCTATTCGCGTCAGTGTCCCACGCACAACGGGAATTGTCAGCCGACTGCCTGCGCCTGCAGTGCCAGCTCGTACGCTAACATGCATTAGCAGAAGCATTATCAGTTTATGTTTGGCTACTGCGTGATTCTCACCCACGTATAGACGTATGCAACACGCACGCACGCACGCACGCACGCACGACCCGTACATATGTAGGTCACTGACCATCTCTAGATGTAATAATGAATAGGTACCTATGCTGCGTTACCTACTTAGAATTCAGTTGTACGCGTGTGTACCGTCGTGCGCTGGTACATTCCATTTGGAATGGCCCCAAACTACATAGTAGTGTGCCCAGGTGGCACGATAAGCCTAGAGCTACGCTCCAATCCTCTTGTGGGGACGTCGCTGCTGGGCGCTGCTGCTGTGTTCCTGACCTTACAGGCACAGACAGAAAGAGTTTGGCGGTGACGGATACTCAAAGCTGCTGCTCTCTCTTGTGTGAAAGGCAGTGACAACATGTCTGTCGGTCTAACGGACGCCGGTCGCGTGTGGGCGTTCATCGTCGACACGAAATACGAGCACCTTCCTAAGGAGGTGGTCGAGCGCGTCAAGCTGTGCCTGCTCGACCAGCTGGCCAGCGCGGCCGCCGGCCGCCAGCTGCCGGCCGCGCGACTCTCTCGCCGCCTGGCCGCCGTCGCGTTCGGGCCGCCCGCCCAGGGCCGCTCCGCGAGAATGGCCTTCGACGGCTCCAAGGTGTCGGCTGCCGGGGCGGCCTTGGCCCTGGCCGCGACAGTCGACACCCTCGACTGCCACGACGGCCTCAACGAGGCTCGCGGCCACGCCGGCTGCGCGGCCGTCGCCGCGGCTCTGGCGCTCCAGGAACAGCTCGAGCGCAAGAGAACGGGCAAACAGGTTCTTGTGCTGTCCGAACCTGTCTGTCGCCCCTAGCGATCAGTACAGTGGTGCTTGTGTAGCTGGTGGCGGATCTGGTGGTCGGCTACGAGGTTGGATCGAGGCTGGGTCAAGCGATGCGCGTGACCTCGCCCGTGTACCACTGCTCTGGAGCATGGAACGCCGCTGCAGCTGCAGCCGTCTGCGCCAGAATGCTCCAGCTGGACCAAGCGCGAACCCGATCCGCCATGGGCACTGCGGAGTTCCAGGCCCGTGTCCGGAAGGAGATCCTGTCTAATGTTGATCGATATAACCATGAATCCGTGTCACCGATATTTATGGCAATGTTCCATCTTTTAGTTGGTCCACCATGTCTTTACCTGCGTAGGATAGTTTATAGTTTACACTGTAAAAAGCTGTACGCTTTTTTACACCGTTGGCTCCTTCTACGCGCGGGCCAGGCTCCACACTGTGAAGCAGCTCGTCAGTTGGCTCACCCCTCTGAGGTGAAGGACGGTAGCGGCTGGGCAGCCATGGTTGGTCTAACCGCTGCACTGTTGGCCTCGGACGGTTTCGATGGCTCGCCGGTCACTTTGGTGGAAAGAGGCGATGTAGAGCACCTCTGGTCGGATCTCGGCACTAATTGGCTGACCACGAGGCAGTACTTCAAGCTGTGGCCCGTGATACGCTGGGCCCACCCTGCTGTAGCTGCAGCGTTGGCGCTGAGAGAGCGGAATAGTTGCACTGGCGATGACGGCGACAGTTTTTGGAAGAGGATTCAGTCAGTAAAGGTGGAAGCGTTTGCTGGAGCTGCAGATTTGCCGCAAGGAGGTCCCCCTGTTGACAAGGAGATGGCCCAGTTCTCGGTCGCGTTTCCAGTGGCGGTTGCGTTGCGCCATGGACACTTGGGACCTCAGCACCTTTCCGAGCCAGCCATTAGAGACCCGGAAGTAACAGGGCTCTGCCGAGCGATCAGCGTTGTCGCCAATCCACAGTTTACTGCAGCATTCCCAGCGGAAAGGCTCTCAAGCGTGATCATACACACCAAAGATGGCAGAGTTCTCGACAATGGTCCCACCTTGGCAGATGGGGACTTTGAAAGGCCTCTGACCCAAGAAACGATCATTGACAAATTCATGGAGTACTCACAGATTGGCGGTCTCAGCAAGCCCAGAGCGGTGCAACTCCTGAATGCTGTGCTAAAGCTGGATTCAGATGATCCAATGGTTATGACCGACTTAGAGGAAGCACTGTATGCACCCGTGGACTGAGCTGCTTCTGCCCTGTTGATTGAACTCGTCGAGGATACGTTTACTCAGCCAGTATTTGAGATGTTCTCTTTGTGAACTTTGCATTGTTGCTACATAGGCTCAATGACTCTGATTGAAGTCTCGATTGGTCGATGAAACACTCGCAACTGCAGCGAACCACCTGTGAAGCGCCACACACGACACACATGCACGCGCTTGCAATCTCGCTTTGCCCTAAGCCTTTGTTTCGCTCTTTTTGTACCCCTATTGAAAGGCGGGTGGGCCGGGAAGAAAAAGGGGGGGGGGGGGAGGGAAGAACTAGGAAAGGAAGTTGTTGGACAACGCATGTTCGTCGGATGACCAGATGCGCTGTGCGACGTCACGAATTGTTCAGCCACGTGCTGGGTCCCAAGAGCGTCTCTGAGGACCACATCTATTCGGTTCTGCGAGGGCCGCGGCCCGCCACGGCAGCGGCCGTCACCCGGCTCCTCGTCGACGGCCCCATGGGGCGGAGCGGCGCCCACTGGCCAACCGACGATGCTGGTGGCGGCGACGTCCATCCGCCGCGCGTCCCCATCGACGATGTGCCGGAGTGGCTGGCCCTCTACTCTAGAGGGCCGTCGGAATGCGACGCTCTGCTCAAGGTGCGCACGTGACACTGCCCTCTTCGATGTTTAGCGAATACCTGGTAGCCGGGTCTTTGGCGCCGCACAGCTCCCAATCGAACTCTCCGAACCGAGTCACGTTGCTCGTTGTCGTGTTGCAGTGGTCTCTGTTCGAGCTGGAGGAGCTGGAGTCCTTCGACGCGGCCCTCATGCGTCTCTTCAAGCAGGAATTGTTCGACGTCGCCGCCGCCCGCGAGGGCTACAGGGCGGCGCTCGACAGGGAGCTCTCTCTGAGGAGAGCGCACCACAGCGCCCTCGAGGCCTCTTCGGCAGGACGCAGCAACAGGGTGGCGGGCAGCCACTGTTGGCTCCTGTGGGAGTTTGGAGCTCGGTTCTATGCGTAGAACGACTATCGAAGAGTTCCCGTATCAATGGAATTTCTCGCAGTATATTGCAGGCTGGCATTCTTCCGAACGTCTTTTGGCTGCCCACGTGGCTGACGTGCCTCAAGACGGGAAGGCGTCATAGAGACGGCAGGATGTGCTGCGTAGCGTCGCCTTATATCCAACAACAGCAGTAGTTCATGGCTAGCCGACGCTGGCTTCGCTGGCTTTGTAAAGACTGCCTACCGCCCCTGCTGCAGAGTGGCCTTGAACAATGCAGCAGCAGCAGCAGCTAGTAGTACGTCGGCTAAACCGACCGTCATCAACATTGAGCCGAGGCAGCTTCCCACCGCAGCTTCCAACTTCCAGCTTCCAACTGCAGCTGGCGGACAGCTTGAGCTGGCAATGGCGGCAACGCAGGGAGCGCAGCCAACGGCCGTGGACAGAGGCGGACAAGACCTAGCTAGGTCGTCCCAGCAAGTTAGGTCCGTGGCAGACGTCAGGTTTTAGTGACCTAGGAGGCGGCCTTGAAGAAAGGTGTTTCGTTTGTATCGTGTGGCATCTGATGGTAAGAGGAAAACTGTTGTGTACACCTACATACTTAGTTGAGTGTCGTCGATACATTGTAAGTCTTGTTTAACGAGTGGTGTGGCACTTTTTCAACAAATAAATTCTGACAAATTAATCAGGTAATTCTACAATCTTGAGAATGTGTATGAGAGGTAAAATAGTGCCTTTTCAATCGAGGCGGGCGGGTGGTTTGTCGTGCTTGCCTTATGCGGCAACTTTAAACTGTATGTTGTTCCTTTGCTGATTTGCTCGATTTGCTGTCTATGTTTTGTGCAGTGCTTCCGGTTTGCCATTTCAATTGCCAGTCACACGCGTGGTGCTACGTCACAGGTGAATGAATATACGTTTGTCTTTTGCACTCCGTTGTCGAGATTCGCAAACATATGTACATGGGATCACCAGCAACACCGAAACGCTATCTTGGTGCGTTTTGTGGGTGGATAGCAACGCACCGAAATGTCTACAGTAAGATGGAAGCGCGTCTTCGAGCAAGCAACAAGGCCCCTACTATTTGGAATGGTTCACGTACGGGCGCTGCCAGGGTGAGGCGTTTGTTTTTTTTTGCTCTTGCACATTGGCGTTTCGCTAGTACGTCAAGGGGAGATGCCCCCCTCCCCACGTTTACCTGCCTCCCTCCCGGGCTTTGCCTTTGTTCCCCCCTTCCTCCTGTGCAAGGATCTTCTGGAACTTTCTCCTACCTGAACATACGTTTTGTATTGCGCAACAAGGCATTCTGGGAGTTGACTTGGGGGTTGATTTCTGAGTGGGATGGCGATCCTCCACCCCTCCCCCACTTACAGTTCGACCCGTTTTGTGCTTGTTTAGCAAATCCCCAAGTAATAGAGAGTGGTGAGCTGCCCCAGTATTTGTGCAGTTGCAGTTTCTTTCCGAGCAGGTGACTGGGTCACGCTTCACGCAGCGCAATACGGCGCTCCCACTGCAATATTCCGGTGTGTTCAGTACACCCCGCAGCAGTCAGAGTCTGTCCGAGATCTGCGAGCTGGCCCGGACGGAGGCGGAGACGTACGCGTCGTTGGGATACGACGGGGTCGTCGTGGAGAACATGCACGACGTGCCCTATCTCCAGGTGCGGACCTGGTTCCGCAGTATGTTTTTTTTTGTAATTTAATTCGTCGTGAAGAAGTCACGTTGCGCGTAGGGCAAGCAGCTGGGTCCGGAAGTGACGGCCTCCATGACGCGAGTCTGTCTGGAGGTGAAGCGTAGCGCGCTGGCGGCGCTTGCGGCAGCTGCCTCAGCGGAACGGTTTCTCTTCGGCGTGCAAATCTTGGCGGCCGCCAACAAGCAGGCACTCGCCGTCGCCCAGGCGGCCGGTGAATCAACGACCTTTTGTATGGGGCAGCGTATGGCCTAGTGGTAGAGAATCGGTCTCTTGCGCGACACACGGTTCTGGGTTCGAGTCTTGATGGACCCACTACATCGAGGACTTCCCCCTCTCGATGGATTTTCTCGCGCCGTCGCTGCCCTAGATTACAGATGGCGTTCTTGCGACTGTCTTTGGCTAATCATGCGGCTCTAGACCGAAGGCGTCATGCAGATGGGTATGCTTTATGGGCCTACTGGCGTTGCCCTAAATCCAACAAGATTGGAGGCGTTACGGTAGCCAATTTCTCCACAGAATTCGACTTTGTGCGCGCGGAGGCGTTTGCGTTCGCGCACGTCGCCGACGAGGGCTGGATGGACGCGTGCGCGGGCGAGCTGCTGCGCTACCGCCGCGCCATCGGCGCCCAGCACGTCGGCCTCTTCGTCGACGTCAAGAAGAAGCACTGGCACGATGGCGTTTTTTTGCAGTGACTCGACCACTGGACGGGCGAGGCAGGCAGGCGTGCGCGTGTCGTCGTTCAGCGCGCACGCGGTCACGGCCGACGTGGACATGGCGGCGACCGTGAAGGCGGCGGAGTACTTCCTCTGCGACGCCGTCTTCGTCACGGGCGCCGCCACCGGCCGCGAGCCCGCGCTCGAGGACGTCCGCGGTGCGCGCGTGCGCAGCGGAGTAGAGTAGTGGTGGTAGTAGAGAATCGGCCTCTTGCACAGCGCACGGTTCGATTCTTACGGGATCCACTGGATCGAGCACTGCCCTCTCAATGGATTCTCGCTCCCTGGATCGCGGATGGCGTTCTTCCGAGTGTCTTTGCCTATTTATAAAGCTCTAGACGGGAAGGCGTCGTGGGGATGGCCATGCTATAATATGGGTCGCCTCTCCGTTTGCGCCCGCGGTTTCGAGTTTCCCCAGAATGATTGGTTTCCGCGCTCAGCTGCGTCGGCGGCGACGCGTCTTCCAGTGCTGGTGGGCTCTGGGGTGACGCCGGACAACTGCGGCTCGCTGGCGGGCGGCGGCGCGAACGCGTTCGTCGTCGGCTCCTTCGTCAAGAGGGACGGCGTCTGGAGCGAGCCCTTGGATGAAGCAAGAGTGAAGAGGATGGTGGAATCCGTCAGAAAACTGATGGTGGAAGCTGTCAGAAAACTGACATTGTCGTGAGACCTTCGTGTGGGCCAGTGGAAGTGGTTGTCTACTGCCTAATAAAAGAATCAGTACCTTCCCCTCTGCGTGATGCATTGTCTTCTAGACGGCGGCTTCGGCGCATGCGTTCAGTTCTTCACTTCGTTCGTGTAGTTGGGTAAGCTTCTGTGAGCCTTGCTGAAAAACGCCCATTGCGACTTTTACTTGCGGCGTACATTTTCTGCGCGGCTCAGCTGATAGGCAGTCAGACGAACCGAGCGCGTGAATAGTGGCGATGTGTTATTATTGGTTCTGCGACTTGTTTTGATTGGTTCAGCAATGTGTAGAGCATGATGTTTGCAAGCTGCTCTCGAGATTCTCGACGTACCCGCTGTGAATTTCCATTCCATATTCGTGGGCCGACTGGGTACCGAGGGACGCGCTCGGCGTGCACGCGGTTCAAATTGAACCACCAGTCGCTATTCTGGGGTCGGGGGGAGGGGGGGGGGGGGCGGAGGGTTGTGCAGTGGAAAAGGGCGTGTAGACTATTAATGGAATTCACATAAACACTCATGCATAAATGTGCGCTGCACCCTGCCTATCTTCATATGCAGTCGTTTGGTGTTGTTGCTGTGGCACGGTACGTACAGGCTCGTTGTGAAGAAATTGGTTGTTTGCCCCGACAGAAGTGAATTCGGAGAAAAATGGTCTGTTCGAGAGAGGCGCTTGTAAAATTTAAAAATTTTGCGTTTTATAAAATGTGAACAACTTCTTGCATTTCTCAGGGTTTCGCTGCCACTGCCATGGCGCTGACTCTACTGGGGCTGCTGACAGGCTCGTCCACCTTGGCGGCGGACACCAAATATTGCTGGTCTGCCAGTAAATACCTAGATTTTTTATTTACCGCAAATCCTCCATTAGAGCCCCCCTTCTAATAGCGCCCCCTCCAATAGTGCCCCTGGTGAAAAAATAGTGCCCCCCGGGACACTATTTGGATGACTTACGATAACCTATTCTGTTCTGCTTACCACATATATGTAGGTGCCTAAAGAACGTTACGCCAACACGCGAACACGCGTTCTGGGTCACTACTGCACATACAGGGGCACCAATGGAAAGGCTGCTGAGCATGTGGAAGATGTCTGCTTGCGCGTTTACAACGACGGCAAAAAACTGCACATTGCATCGCCAGTCTGCACCGAGGCGGACGAAACCCGATCTATTGTCAACATGTGTGGAGAGGATATGCCCTGCGGTGCGTGCGTGCGTGCGTGCGTGCGTGCGTGCGTGCGTGCGTGCGTGCGTGCGTGCGTGCTGGTGCGTGCGTGCGTGCGTTCCTCCAGTGCGTGCTTGCGTGACCCTTTCAACCTCGAACCATTTCAGGTGAAAAGTACGGCCCTTCACTGGTAAAAACTGCGCTCGATCTTTTGAACGATCCTAGTCTTTTCGACGAACACGACAAAATCGGACTCATCTACTGCGATGGCAGGATCTACAACGAAGTCACGAAGGAAACTGTAAAATACGTCGTTGACGACGGGAAGCTTGTTCTGGAGAAGAAGTGATTCGAAATAAGATGACCACAAACTAGGCTATACTTGGGTTGTCTCATAGACATCTGATCTTCAGCTCTTCACGTTCCAAAACCAAGTGAGTTTCAACGCACCGTACTTACCGTAAATCCTGTAATTAGCCCCCACCCCCCTACAAATATACACCGTCCCAAGACCACTTTGAGTTTATTAGTCCCCTTCCCCCAAAAATTATACACCCACCTAGAGCTTGAATAAAACAATTAGCCCCCAGGGGGATAATTATAAGGTTTACGGTACATAGGTACGCATGTCCATGCGTTCTCATTGTCAATGCTACCGCAATACTACCGAGTATTTCCGCATATAAAACCATGTGTTATATTTGGGGACCTAACGTTTTCCGAGACGAAAAAATTCCCAAATATAACACAGGATGTTACATATATTTGGAAAATGGATATTTTGGTGTTGGGTGCATGATCTATGGTACACAGAGGAATATCGCGCAACACCTAGCGAGCTGCGGGGAGTCATGCAAGCAGCAGACACTTGTAATGGTCGGGTGGGACCAACGAATTGCGTTGACATTGCAGGCGATATGCAAGGGCCCGCTAAGAAGATGACGACTCTGACTGCGGGATTAGATGTCGGTCCACTCGCCGACCTTGGCGCCCTGTGAGCTCGTCGGCGAGCGACGGCCCTGAATGAGACCAAGCGAGGAACAAGCGAGAAGCGCAACTGCCCTTAGTCCAGTACTGTAGTGTAGAGTTGCCACGATTCATTGAAAATGGCGTAGCCACCTTCACGGTCACTGACAGGCTTCAACAACAATCCAGATTCACTACATGTCGCGACGATTCCCTGATGCGAAAGCGCATGCCTCATACAGTTCGCGTAGTTCAATCGTGCCATGAATGAAGAAGCAACACAATCAGTTGCGGTTTCGCAAAAATACACCGAAATAACCAAACCATTCGATTTCATTCATTCTCCACTATAAAGATTTTTTCAAGCTTTTCTTCGTGCTGATCCGCACTCTTCGTTCTACGTGGAGAGAGCTGCAAGCTACAGCTGGGGTATATGTATGTTTGAACTTCAAAAAACTTTATTTTTGACAACACTTGTGCCAGAACACAAAGAATTCTTAATTGGTGCAATTCTTCAATCGACTTAGCTATGGTGTAATGTGACACGCACGCACGCTCGCTCCCAGCCCATCCGCTCGAGATGCAAAACGTGGCATTGCACTATGCAAACGTTGTAGGAGCGTTTTGTCATTGGATGGAATGTCAAAAGGGAAATGACGAATGGAGCCAGCACATTATGTTAGCCTACACATCACTATTGTAGTAGCAACCCACGGCGCGGCTTGGCTTACCTCGGGAATAGCTTACCTTGGCTCGGAATACAAAGGCTCGGAATACCTGACATCGTCTGAACCCTCCTTTAATTTAGATGCCATTCAACCACGCACGCACGCACGCACGCACGCACGCACGCACGCACGCACGCACGCACGCATGTGCAGTGTGCACGCGTCCGTAAATGGCAAACGCATGTACCGTACCGCTCCTACGGTAGCGTGGTAGCGTCCGTGCGAACCGCAAAAATACGCGCCGCCGCGTCGCGTGCGCCGTCGCGCCGCGTAACCAAGGCCAGTCTGTCTGTATCACTCACTATGTCAACGTCGGATTCGACAACGTGCGACCGACATTAAATTTATGAAAAAAGGAACGAGCCAATAATCATCACCGCTAGCAGGCAGCGTTGATTTCGCAGCGTGATGCGTATATCTTAAAACGTATCCTAAAATCTTAAATCTTAAAATCTTGCGTGTATCTTAAAATGGCTTGCTGTCCTCCGGGTGTTTGGACATGTGATGATTACCCAAAGTGGCAGCGTCCTCTTCCGATATATTTGTTTCAACTAGCGCGTTGTTTCGGCACTTCAGGGAGTCTACGCTTACATGTAACGTCTGGGCTGAGAAATCACACCTGCTGTTTCTGTTTCTCTCTCTCTCTCTCTCTCTCTCTCTCTCTCTCTCTCTCTCTCTCTCTCTCTCTCTCTCTCTCTCTCTCTCTCTCTCTCTCTCTCTCTCTCTCTCTCACTGGCACGCACGTGGCGCCACACGGGCACCTTCTCCCTCTTCACGCGACGCTTCGCTCTTCATATGCGATGCGTGCTTACACATTTGCTGTCTGTGGCTGCGTTCATCTGCGGTGAGTGAGTAATCAGACCGTTAGCAACTCAGTGGTCAATTAGGTATACGCGGCGTGCTAGCGTGGCCTCGTCAGCGTATCAAGAATCTCATCACATTTTTGAAATCGCCGAAATCCTCATTACACTGTGTGACCTAGTATTGCAGTTCGAGAGAGAGAGACACTAAAGAGTCAATCACGATAGAAACGCACTCTACTTTTCATGTTTAGAAAGAATCTTGGTTTTGCGCTCGTTCCTTCAGTTGAGGCAGTGCGTGCAGCAGTCACCGCCAAGCGTAAACCACTTGTCGCAGGAATCGCACCTAATTTCAGGTGCAACGGTCTTGCCACGCGACTTGCACGTTGCGCAGAAGAACATCTTCTCTTTCCTTGTTTTATGAAGCTGGTGCACCAATTCCTGTGCAATATCTGACAAACCTGTAACCGGGAATTGGACCTGGGGGGAGGGGGGGGGTTTCGGGCACTTTCTGGGGGGATGAAAATCTGGAAGAGGGGGTCTGGAAAGGCAAAATAGGCACTTTGGAATGATTTTTGGTCAAAAAAGCACTGCAAAAACTCTAATATTGGTACTTTTTAGTCACAAATACACTGTAAATAACCCAATAAGTACTTTTGGTCGTTTTTGTTCCAAAATACAGTACAAAACACATTGCAAATTACAGTTTCTGTGGGGGAGGGGGTGGTGTGGGTATGGTCAAACGCATTGTACGTACTCACTGTATCTAATTGGTCACCACGCGCTGTGCTCGGACTCAGTGAGGCGAGAAGAGCGCCAGAGAGTCAGAGGAACGAGAACGATGAGACTTCTCCGGCGGACTGCTTGGTGGCGCACCGAATTCGCGCAGCCTTTCCACGACGAGCGCAAACGACGTCCGTTGCAGAACAGGTTCTCACGTGTGGGGGCGGCGACACCGAATTAGGCCGACGACGTCCGTCGTGTGTCTCCACCGACGACGAATCAGTCGAGCGTGGCGCTACTGTCGAGGGTGGGCGGCTGACGACAACACCCGCAACTCGCGTGCGGCGTGCCGTCGTTTCCCGGGACTCTGTCAACGAGTCGAGTGGGGTATTCCCGCCCCCCTCCCCCCCCCCCCCTCACAATCATGAGCACTACCGCTGGCGCACGTAGGCGTCTCGCTTGTCCGAGAGCACAACAACGATTCCCAACTGCAACACAACTGATGTACCACCCCACTATTTTCCAATCTGCAATATAATAAGTTGAGATCTGTAGATATACTGAAGTCCAATAATGCTCCTACAAAGAGTGCCGCGTCACTGGGAATGGGGCTGCTGCGTCGTGACAGGCGCCATTCGGTCGAGGCCGAGGCCGCTGTCGCCTGCGCGCCGTGTTGTAATAATGGCTGCTGCGGAAGGCGGCGGCGCGGCGCGGACGAAGCGTGTCGTCGCCGCGGCCGCGGCGGCCGAGGGGCGCCACGGCGTACAACAACGCGTTTCTCTGCGAGTTCAAGGGTTTGCGCCGCCGACGCAATCGACGCGCGCCTTACTACACTTGTACAGTTCACAGCTCTCCGACAGTTGGGCCGCGTAGCAATTAACTTTACAGAAGCGGCAGTTTCGGTCACAGTTTCGGGGAACACTGAGCTCTGCGTGTACCGTAAACCCTATAATTAGCCCCCCGGGGGCTAATTGTTTCGTTCGAGCTTTAGGAGGGTGTATAATTATAGGGGGGGGGGCTAATTATAGGGGGGCTTATAAACTGGAAGTGTCGATGTGTGGGAGCTTTGGTGAAAAAAAGGCGCGTGGAGACGATTTTTAAGGAAAAAAGACGTTGCGCAGTGCGCACACACGTTGGTACATTCTAACACACTCTCACACAGTCTTACATGCACATACATGTGCATACATACACATACGCGGCCATACATACACCCAGCCAGACATGGAAAATGTCGCCTTTCAGACGATAGTCCATTTAGGGAGGGGGCGTAATTATAGGGGGGGGGGGGCTTATTGATTCGAAGTGGTCTTAGGAGGGTGTATAATTATAGGGGGGTTGGCTAATTATAGGGGGCTAATTATAGGGTTTACGGTATCTCTTTCGACGCCAAGCAAAGGCGACGCAACAACAGCGCTGCTCAAAAATCTGCAATGCAAGCAAGCAGCGTATAAAGCCGATGGCCGAGAAACCGCACCCGTAACGGCGCCACTTGATGGTGGCTGGGTATAAATAGGGTCTAAACAGTGTTATTTAGCCGTTTTATGGTCATATAACACTGAAAAGCACTGAAATACACCAGCATTTACTCACTTTTATCGTTTTAGAATGAGTGAAAATCCCTTGGGAAAATTCTGGGGGGAGGGTTGGGGGGGGGGAGTTGAAAAATTCTGCGGGGCCCCCACCCGCCACGGCCGCTCTGCCCTGCCCACCTGCACGCAATGCAACGGCGGGACAGAGGAGGACATTGAACATGACCACCTACTACATTGCACAGGCTGGCAGACCGAGAGACTCTCGCCGCACTGGGCGCGGTGCCCGACTGCCTCCAGCTGGCGCCTGACAATGTGCTGGAATTCGTGGGCCGCATTGGCGCGGCCTCGCGATCACAGAAGCGACCCCAAGCAACAACAGCAACAACAATAACAACAACGACGAGCCGAACAGAATCGAATAGGCGTTGATGTAGCTGATGAACCTGTAATCGAAATGAACCTCCACGAAGTAGAAAACAAGGAACGGATTGTGCGTGCGTGCGTGCGTGCGTTCCTGCAGAGGGGGGTATGGTTCAGACCGACAAGCGCTGACCGTAGGGGGAAGGAGCTTTGTTGAAAGACCTAGCCGCTCCGAAGGTTTTCAATGGTAAAATGCACTGTCCAGTACAACACACATCCATGTTGCCAGTGCGGAAAACCGCACTGAAGAAGCGTATACGGCCATTGAGGTGTAAAGAATGTGGCGCATCGGTCCAGACCTGAATAAATGCTCCTACTGTGGTCGCCATTTTCAAATGTGCGTCTGTTAGAGGCTTTCAAATGTCGTCTTCGGCGGTAGGCGGTCTCAGTTTGAGGGTGTCGGTTGGGGGCGATGCCGCCGGGGGGGACCGCTGGTCTTCGTCGGCGCGTCGACAGCTGCTGTCGGCGACTGCGACTGGAGGCGCTGAGGAGGCGAAAAATGTGCAACAGTCCGCAGCGGAACCGCTAGTGGTGCCTGGCGAGCATGTGGCCGTGTTGGACGGCGGACAGATGAGGCAAAACTCATTAATTGCGTACTGAGTACAACCATTGTGGCCATTGGGGGCATGTTGTTCTTGTTGTGCTGTCAATGGCCCGAGTACATGCCATATACCATACTCACCCCCACCCACACATCTGCATGACGCCTTCCCGTCTAGAGCCGCATAATTAGCCAAAGACATTCGGATCTGTAATCCAGGGCAACGGCAGCAGGAGAAGACTCAATTGAGAAGGAAATGCGTTTGTTTTTAAAATGGGTCGGCGGGTGTCTGGGTGGGTGTTGGAAAAATATCCCCCCAGCGACAGGTGCGCCTGCTGACCCTACCTATGGGATGGGGGCGGGCGAGTGGGCATACCTGCCCATGGGGGGGGGGGTATAGGGGGGGTATACCCCTCCCCTGTAAGACCCTATCCCGAAAGACTTTCGGGATTACCCTCCCCCTGGGCTACCTAATCCCGAAACCAAATCGGGATTTTCGGGATACCCCTCCCCATCTCTAGAGCCAAGCCAACCATCTAGTGCAATGCAGCCGCGCAACTGTTGTGCAAACATTACTTCAGCATTGACTTGGTTGCGCGTTTATCGATTTTGATTCGTACAGCGTTTATCGATTTTTTGTTTTAACCGGCACCCAAAGACGCGTAATATGTGTGCACGTACGTTACGTAGCATCTGTCTCCTCCTGTAGCCTCTCTCTAGGTACGGGTGTGCAGGGCACTAGGAAGCACTAGTGTGGGCAGGTAGGCAAAGGGCAAGCGCGAGCAGGCAGTCAGGGAGGTTTAGCAGATGTCTAGTTTTTTAAGATTAACGCACTACCCATGCGCGCAAAATTTTGCCTGCGGCGCTGTGGTGGGTGAGTGTGCAAGTCACTCTTTGACTAGGGAAGCGTTTTGGGCCAGGACATAGGATTCCCTTAGGTTGACGCTCTAATATGCGAAAAAATTGCCTGCAGCGCTGTGGTGAGCGTGCAACTCACCTGTTGGCCAGGTAATATTTAATTCTTAGCAAACCTGGCCAATTACAACCGCCCATTACCGTTAATTTTAAGGAAGAGTTTCTGGTGAGACATAGAAATGGCCAAATTTTCGCCTGCGGCGCAGTTAATTTGCGTGCAGACTGTCGTCAATAGAGCCGCTCCGCCTGTCAGGGCACTGCGAGTACCTCCTGTCGCTTCGCAGCCCACGCGACTGTGTCAGCAAGTGCCAAGTTGCCTACCACTGGCTTGCCCGCCACTGGCACTGCCACAGGGCCAGCTCCTAAGCAACTGCATCAGTACGGTTAGGGGGAAGAGGTGTCACTGCTGTTCCAATTGTGTCGTTCTAACAAAATGCGGCGGTTGCTGATTGGACAGCCAGGCGACTCCAAATTACTTGCTGCCAGCTCCCAAGCAACTGCGTCAGCCAAGTTTAAGCTAACTGCGTCAATGCTAACTAACGATGAGTACATCAAACTTTTAATTGGTTGCAAGAGAGAAGATCGTCCAATGTTCAGAGGACTCAGTCTCATTACTGTAAAACAGTCAGAGAAAAGTCAACTGCAGCCACAGTGGAAACCTACATCTCACTAAAAGAATAGCATGCAAATGCTGAACCTGTTGCTGCAGTACTTGCTGAACCTGCTGCTGGTGCTGAGCCTACTGCTGAGGCTTCTGCTGAGCAAGCTGATGAACCAGCAACAACAGTAGCTGATTCCTCCTTTTTCCTCTACAGTTTCATCAGCCCATTCTTCGAACAAGTGGCTGTTCTCTCACCAGATTGTGACTGTGATGGTGTGCAGATGCACACCAAGTTGCAAGCTCACCTGACAACAGCCCGTAAGAAAGAAACTGACGCTCTTGGCCTGCAGACTGTATACAAATGTTCTGCTTGAGCCAGGACGTAGACGCAGATCTCCACCACATTGATTCGTGGTTCGGCCTCGAACACTTGCAGTGCAGTTTCTGTGGTTGTCTACTGTGTCTTCATCGCAGAACACAGGCTACCATTTTTCTTCTTCTTCTTACCATCAATCCATGTACATTCATACAGTGTGCTGCTGCATCGCATTGATGGACCATGCATGACACTCACCCACCCACCCACCCTGTGGGAAGTATCCCGAATTGCCCAGTTTACCCACCCCCTGCCTTCAAAAAATTTGGCGATTTACCCCTCCCCTGGCCCAATTTCCATGGGCACCTATGCGAGTGGGTCAATGCGAAAAGAATATACGGCACGCGTGTTGTGTTGCAGAGGACACGGCACGTACAGTCGGGAGGGTGCGGGGGGCGAGGAGAGGCTGCTGTCGTCCGTGGCCGGCAGGGTGCAGCGACTCAACAAGCTCGTCTCCGTGCAGCCATTCAAGTCCAGGTGTCCATGTCTGCGTAGTGTACTCGATACATACCAAACGCGCAGACAAACCACCTGTGAAATAGCACAGTTGTGCTTACGTGGAAACATGGAGTAAATTGACTGAAACCAATACGCAACAGTCTGTCTGCCTGTTGCATAGGGCATGCAACTGGGGGGTGGGGGCATACGTGGGCTCAGGGGTGGTTTAGGGGGGGTTCGCCCCCCCCCCCCTGGCCAAGGCCGTCCCGCTTTTTTGCGGGTGCAACCCCCCCCCCCCCCTGGCCATCGCCATCCCGGATAAGTTGCGGGAAACCCTCTCTCATTATTGAAAAATTGGGTGAATATGCGTGTTTTTGTGTCCTTTTCATTGTAGTGTGACCCAAAAACGCTTAAGAAGTGCTATTTAGGCGTTGTTTTGGCACATTTTGGACCAAAAAGCACCGATTTACGCGCTATTTTGGTGCGAAATGTTCCACTTCGACAACGCCTCCTCCAAAATTACCGATCCCGTTCATTTTACCCGGGATGGCTCTAGACCCCCCCCCTCGAAACCCCCAGCCACCCCCCCCCTGGCGTTTGGAACCATCTACACGTATGGGTGGGGGTGGGGGTTACCGCGCCCCCCAGGTCGGAAGTTACCCCTTCCCCACCCTCAACTCTCCTCCCCAGAATTTTTCTAAAGTTTTCCACTGGCCTACAACTGCAAAAAGTAGTGTATTTTTCGTCTTTTTCAGTGTCTTTTATCCTAAAAGAGCTAAATAACGCTATTTATAGCCTATTTTAACCTATTTTTGACCAAAAGGGGGTCCCTTCACCACACCGCCACTGGCAACAAAACTAAACACTAAATGCAGAGGCGCTATCTCGCACCACGGGAGGCAGCAAAAATCTAAAACACATTGGGGGCATAGGTGTCGCTGGGTAGGGTGTAGGTGCAGGTCCCCCCCCCCCCGGTTTCAAGCAGTCCTGCACGAAAAAAGGCTCTAGTGAAAATCATTTGGAAATATTCTGTGCTGGGGGGCAGGGTGTTGGAAAAATAGTGTGGGAGGGTAACCCCACCCCCAGTTAGAGAGGTATGTCTCTCTCAGCTCTCTTTAGATACGAGGGCGAGATCGGGGACGTGGTCGTAGGCCGAGTCACGGAGGTGCAGCAGCGCAGGTGGAAGGTGGACGCCAACGGCAGGCTCGACGCCAACCTCAGCCTACAGAGCGTCAACCTGCCCGGGGGCGAACTGGTCCGTGCCGACCGCTTCGCTCCTTTCTTAAATTCGAACGAAATTCTCTCCTCTCCACCTCTCACGCTTGTCAGCGAGGAGCACTGTAGTGCACGGGGAAAGGCGGACCTATCCCCCCCCCCCGCCTCAGGCCCTACTCCCTATTGCTGGATGCCCCCTCCTGGCCCTACCGAAGCTCATCAATGCCCAAGCCAGACGCTTGTGCAGGGGGGGGGGGTATAATTTTGCTATTTTGTACCCCCCCCCCCACACACACACTAGCGTCAGCTGAGCTGTCACTGAGGGGGGGGGGATAAATACGGTGTTCGCTCACTAGCCAAAAAGAATATTAGAGTGTCAACCACAAGTAATGGTGCTTCCCTAAACTTCCAAGGCCTTTGGAAGCGTACTGAGCAACGTTGTACTCACTGGCGGATCCAGGATTTTCCGACAGAGGGGGGGGGGAGAAGGTCAATTTTTTCACCACCCAAACTACACTACTATGGAATTGACAAAAATGACGGTATTTGTGAGCTCCCTTCCAAATCAAACGTGAGTTAGAATAGAACCACAGCGCCGCAGGCGAAAATTTTGCGCTTTTGAGTGCCTTAATCCAATAAAAACGTAAAAATGTGGCCATTTCCCCCATGTGTTCGCCCTTCTTTCCTTCTTCTCCCCCTGATCTCTCCCCCTCCTTCCCCCCCCCCCCAAATCTGAGCTGACAGGAGGGGAGACCCCCCTCTCCCCCCCGTCTGGATCCGCTAGTGGTTGTACTATGTTGGGAATCCAAAAAGGGCCCAGAACAAATGAATAACCACTAATTAGTACCGTCTAAACACCATTCAAACGTTTTTTTTCGTGTGAAGAGTTAACAGCGGGTTGAAGCTCCGTTTCCTATAGATACGCTGCGTGAAACCTTTTGCGGCGTCCCTTCACTTAACATCGTTGTTGACACTTGACAATGAATGGGCTCGCTTGAACTTTGGCATTTGAATTGAATTGAAATTGTGCCAGAATGACCAAAATCGAATCGAATATCGTTTAGCGCCGCAAGTCGGAGGAGGACGAGCGAATGATGCGCGCCTATCTCCAGGAGGGGGATCTCATTAGCGTGAGTGGGGGCTTTTAAATTGATTTTTGAAGTTTTGAACTTTGAAGTTTTGAGTTTTTGAATCTCAGGCGGAAGTGCAGAACAAGCAGCGAGACGGCACGCTCGCACTGCACACTAGGAACCTGAGATACGGCAAGGTGCGTGCGTGTGTGTGTGTGTGTGTGTGTGTGTGCGTGTGTGTGTGCGCGTGCGTGTGCGTGCGTGCGTGTGTGTGTGTATGTGTGTGTGTGTGTGTGTGCCCATGTGTTTTTTTTTGACAAAATCTACGTGGTGCCACAAGTCGCAAACATGAACAAACCATGAGCGTATGCATGCATGCCAGCACGTCCGCAAACTTGCTAACTTCTGTGCGTTCTGTATTGTTTTGCGTACTTTTTGTGAACCGGTTCAGCTGTCCCAAGGCATTCTGATCAAAGCGCCCGGTTGGCTAATTAGGCGCCGCAAGAGCCACTACCAAACGCTGCCCTGTGGCGCGACGCTCATTGTCGGCAAAAATGGTGCGCTCTTCGTTTCGTTTCCCTTTCTTAAGGCCATAACTCACGCCTCCGTCCGGCACCGGGCGGCACAACCGGTCAGCCGGACGCGCCTATCAAATGCACGCGCGCCTGTGCCGGACGGAGGGGCATGAACCGGTCGGCCCGGTGCCGCCCGGTGCCGGACGGAGGCGTATGTTATGGCCTTTAAAATGTCTCAATGTGAGTCTACAAGTTGTATAGTTCGTTTCGCACGTTTTATACACCGTGATCGTCAAAGCCTTCGCGTGTGACAACGGGATATACTGAACTGCTTAACCCATCGTGTTGTGAGGTCCACATCCACGCGCACGTGGATGAGCGGCGGCGCTCCCATTGCCCACGGTTGTGGGGCGGCTCCGGGGCTTTGGGCCAAAAAATCCGTGCCTGGTAGGCAGGCGGCCCACCTAGTGATACGCCGTACTGATAGCGTTGCTGTTGTTGTTCGAGTGGTGGCAACGCTAGGAGGCTGTCAATATAGCCCATATAGCATACCCTTCTCCATGACGCCTTCCCGTCTACAGCCGCATAATTAGCCGAAGACTTTTGGAAGAACGCCATCTGTAGTCTAGGGCAGCGATGGCACGAGAAAATGCATTGAGAGGGAAATCCTCGGTCGAGTGGGTCCATCAAGAATCGAACCCTGGACCTTGCGCGCAAGAGGCCGATTCTTTACCACTCGGCCATACGCTGCCCCACTGGGAGCGTTACAGTTGTAATTATGATGCGTCGCCTCCCCACAGCGTGCCTCGCACGTTGGCTTACGGCCCACAGTACTGCCGGTGCTTCTTGCATCATTACGAACATTGAGTGATTGCAGTGGCGGATCCAGAGTGGGGGAAAGGGGGAATTCCCCCCCTCCCGAAATCGAAAAGGAAAAGGGGGGGGGGAGTGCTGGGCCGTGGGAGAAGAAACGTGCCTAGCGAACCTACTTTCCCGCGTAAAAATGGGCGCAGGTGGTCGAAAATCGCAAAAACTTTCGCCTGCGGCGCTGATTTTTGTATTCCTTGTCCATACTGGACCGATTTAGGTGCCCAAGACATCGCCGAAATGGCTCAGCATCTGTAACTTTCAACAGGGTTCCCCCTTCTGCTAAACCCGAAAAAAAATTTCTGGATCCGTCAGTGAGTGATTGATTGATTGATTGATTGATTGATCGTTCAGGCTACGTGTGGCTGGCGCCCGTCCAGAGAGACGCCGAAACGCTCGGAGGGGGTTACGTGCAGAATCTCGAGGAGGTGGGTGCTGCCGACTTCTCGACACGTTGTCCCAGCGCATACGTTTAGCTGGTGCGGCACAGAACTTCTCATCATGGGAGAATTCTCCACCACTTCGGGGGGGGGGATATTTCATATGAAAATTGTCCCAATGGGGGTTTCATTTTATGGGGGGGGGGGGTGTCAGAGTCCCCTTTCACGACGGCACTTAACTCCCCCCCTCCCCTTCCGACAGCCACCCAGCATTTGTCGACAATTCTCTCGGCATCTATCTGTTGCGTTGCAGCCGGTGGCCATGTTGGACCGTCAGGTGCTGTGTCGTCTGGCGAATTGCGTACGCCTTTTGGTCAACTTTGAGCTGCCCATCTTTGACACGACCATCGTGGCCGCCTACGATGCCAGCATGGAGTTCCAGGTACAACACACGACCCCCCCCCCCTCGGTTCCCTTTAACCCCCCCCCCCCCCATACACTTCGAGAAATCGATAGTGTCGATGTCGAGCTGTCGAAAGTGACAAAATGAGTGATTTGACGACGTACTTTTATGTTCAGTGCTACATGACTGAAACAGCTGAATGACACACAATTTGGACCGTTTTAACTAAAGAGTATCTGTTTAGGCGCTATTTTGGTGAACATTTTTCATTCTGGACGTCTACCGCCCCCCCCCCCCCTGCTCACTGTTGGCTTCGGGGGACCCCCCCCCCCCTGCTCACTGTTGGCTTCGGGGGGACCCCCCCCCCGCTCACTGTTGGCTTCGGGACCCCCCTGGCTTCGGGTGACCCCCCCCCCCCTGCTCACTGTTGGCTTCGGGGGACCCCCCCCCCCCGCTCACTGTTGGCTTCGGGACCCCCCCCCCGCGAAAGGCTATTTGCCTCTGCCCCACTCGGCTTTATCCAGTTGAAGACATACCTTTTGCGCGCTTGCGTGCGTGCGTGCACGGTTGCGAGGTGTTTAGACGAAAGAATTGCTCCAAGTCGAACCGGCGAACAAGATCGCAGCACAGGTGGTACAGACTTTGGAGGAAGAAGCAACTTGAAATCGAGCCGTCTACAAATGCTACGGATCAACTCGTTCCAAAATAAATCAAACGTCCAGTTCGATATACGGCAATGCAACAGCGGGGTAAACACAAAGGGTGGGGGGTGGGTATACACTATTGACAAAATGCGGTCGGCTGCGCTACGAAACGAACTTCCCTCTGAAATCACAATATGCGCGCTGCTCAAACGCGCTTGGCACAAGCAGAGGGCATTTACTAAGGCAAGAACGTGTAGACTCACGATTCTGTGCCGATTGTAACACGGAGTTTCGTCTTGTTCGGACTTTTTTGTCAGATCACGTCCAGGGGAAAGTTGTAAACCCGGTCTGGCTGGGGTTTTTTTTGGGGGGGGGGGCCTCCAAGCCAAAAGGTGGGGGGTGTCCAGACCAGATAAAAGGCATTTTAGGGTCAAAAGTCGCAAGTTAGTCTTGGGAAAAGTTCTGGGGGGAGGAGGGGCTGAGTTCTGATTAGGGGAAACCCAAACCCCGTTCTGAGGACACGTCGCACGAACATTACATTAGCAATGAGAAAAAAAAAAGAAAAACTGGGAGGATCACACAGCGGAGGCGTTCGCTTGAAAGATGCCCAAAGAGGCGGACGGCTGCTCGCGACGCTTCTTCTGCGGCGTCTCACCGCCCCGCGTCGACTCGTCTGCTGAACGAGAGGTTTTTCTCTAATTTTGGAGGGAAACGGAAACGAACTAATCATTCCGCTCTCTAGAGAGGACGCTGTCAACAAGACACAACGTGGAATGAATGCGGCTTTCGTATAATGGAGAGACACGATCAACACAACCCGCCAACTTGTTACTGTTGTGCGCGCTGCACTGCTGCATTATGACCAATTCCCGGAAAGATTCAGACGATCGGCATTCAGCTCTTTGGTTCCTCTGTGAACAACGGTTCCTTGGTCTGGCGCGCATTTCGAGATTCCCGGGCTCGTGTTTCGCAAATACAACCACAGACCCCTCTAATTACTGCCCTGACAATTTGGTCCACCATACCTTTGCCCACCCCTCCTGCGGCCACGTGCAGTAAATAGGCCTGGCGTCTAATTAGAGCGTTTTGCGTGCGTTTCACGACGAACCTTGATCCTCTGTCTTGTTCCGTCTCTCCTTCTTCTGAGGCCCTTGTCCTCCGTCGTCGGCGTCGGCGTCGGAGTGGGAGGAGGGCGAGTCGGCGCCGAGGACGTCCTCCTGGATGGCGTCGACGATCTCCTCGTGCAGGTCCTCGACCTTCTCGTTGAGCATGGAGATGAACATGGCGACCAGCGCCAGCGCGCCCAGGAACGGCAGGAAGGGCAGCAGGACGTCCGAGGGCGAGTCGGGCATGACGTCGCCGAAGCCGATGGTCGTCACGCTGATGAACTGCAACGACGCGTCTGCGTGCGTGCGTGCGCAACGGTGCCTGTATGCGTGCCGGTGCGTGCGTGCGTGTCGGTGCGTGCGTGCGTGTGCCGGCGCGTGTGTGCGTGCGTGCGTGCCGGCTCGTGCGTGCGTGCGTACGTGCCGGTGCGTGCGTGCGTGCCGGCGCGTGTGTGCGTGCGTGCGTGCCGGTGCGTGCGTGCCGGTGCGTGCGTGCCGGCTCGTGCGTGCGTGACGCTGCGTGCGTGCATGCCGGTGCGTGCGTGCGTGCGTGACGGTGCGTGCGTGCGTGCGTGCCGGCGCGTGCGTGCGTGCGTGCGTGCCGGCGCGTGTGTGCGTGCGTGCGTGCCGGTGCGTGCGTGCCGGTGCGTGCGTGCCGGCTCGTGCGTGCGTGACGGTGCGTGCGTGCATGCCGGTGCGTGCGTGCGTGCGTGACGGTGCGTGCGTGCGTGCGTGTCGGCGCGTGCGTGCGTGCGTGCGTGCGTGCGTGCGTGCGTGCGTGCCGGCGCGTGCGTGCGTGCGTGCGTGCCGGCGCGTGCGTGCGTGCGTGCGTGCGTGCGTGCGTGCGTGCGTGCGTGCGTGCGTGCGTGCGTGCGTGCGTGCGTGCGTGCGTGCGCGACCCACAAGGAAGTAGAACGCGTCGAAGACATCCCACTCATCGTCCATAAAGTAAAAGATGGCGGTGCAGAACACCATATACACGACGGTAATCAAGGTGGCAAGCCAGAAAGGCAGCAGGCCGTCGTCGAAATTCTCGTCATCACCAATCTGAAGTTTCGATTACAAATGTGCACAGAGAACTTGAAAAAAAAACTTGCGCATGTTCGGTGCACACATGTTTTACACTTTGGCATTTAAAAAAAAAAACCTAAAACTGTTAAAAAAAACGCGCGAATACATTTAGAAAAGACCCCACCTCCAAGGGCGGCGAAGGTTTTCCTTGCTCCGCTGTGCCAGGGCTAGCGCCCACGGTCGACTGATTACGACGCATGTGTCTGAAGAGGGTCTGCAGTCTGTCGGTTTTAAATTTCGCTTCGTTCTCACAAACAGGCATTCCGTAGTTCGCATTGCACGGACCACCCAGCCAGCCAGCCCACTCTCCACTCAGCCTGCAGCATTCGCAGATACTACAGTAGTTACTTTGCGGTTAGCCGGTTGAACATTGCACATGTAAAATGCTAATCGAAAGAACTTGCTCTACACGACGGACTTTCTCCACTTGCGGGTGCACCAGCCGTGGAATCGGTCCAGATGTCTGTAGAAGAACTTGCCCAGGTCGTTCAGCACTGCCAGCGTCAGAGGAATGCCCACTGGAACACGAGACATGTGATCCTTAAATTTGCGTGCGCAAGCACGCACGCACATATGGCGTAGAAGATGGTGACGAGCTTGCCCCACCGGGTCTGGGGCGCGATGTTGCCATAGCCGATGGTACTGACGACGGTCAGGCAGAACCAGACGCTATTCCAATAGTTGCCCCAGCTGTAGAAGCCCGCCTCGCCGGCCGCGCTCAGCTCTGGAATACAGGCGAACAAAGGTCACACGGCTACCGTACCTCCTTCAATAGTGCTCGTTCTCACTTCTTCCTAGGATTCAAGTTTATCGCGGGGCTTAATGAAAGAGTTGCGGTGTTGTGCCATTTGGCACACCTGTAACGGGGGGGGGGGGGGCTTTGCGGGCCCCCACTAGTTTTCCAACACCCACCCAACTCCCCCCGACCCGACCCCCCAGAATTTTCCCAAGGGATTTTTACTCTGTCTAAAACGATAAAAGTGAGTAAATGTTGGTGTTTTTCAGTGCTTTTCAGTGTCATCTGACCATAAAACAGCTAAATAACACTGTTTAGACCCTATGTATTTATACACATTCTTGACCAAAAAGAATAAGTCAACAAATGGCCAGCCACACCCCCCCCCCCCCCTTTGCTCCGAGACCCCACCCCCCACCCAAAATCGGCCAGCTACCCCCCCACTCTTCCAGACCCGGTTACAGGTATGCATTGCATTTAGTGCGAATGGTCCATATAGCATAGCCATCTCCATGACGCCTTCAGCGCCGCATGATTAGCCAAAGACATTCGGGAGAACGCCATCCGTAATCTAGGGCAGCGACAGCACGAGAAAATCCCTCGATACGGAAGTCCTCGGGAGAATTTAGGGGGCTGCTGACAGACTGACTCACTGGTGTCCTCGTCGTACTTGTCGAGTAGCTTCTTGATGTGGACGAAGCAGCTGCTGTTCCTGCCCGCCGCGACGGTGTTGTTGGCGTCGCAGTGGGCGCGCACCGCCTCGGCCACGGCCGCGACGTGCGCCTCCTTGAGCCTCAGGTAGCCGCTCTTGTCCACCGCCAGACGGCTCTCCTCGTGCGGGTGCTCGATGTAGTGGAACACCAGACCTGTGCATGCACGGAAGGGTTGTGCGAATGTTCGATCGAACGATACTGTTACTGCTCTAGTTCGAGGGGCAGCGTAGTGGCCTAGTGGTAAAGAATCGGCCTCTTGCGCGCAAGGTGTCGTTCTTCCGAAAGTCTTTGGGCTAATTGCGCGGCTCTAGACAGGAAGGCGTCATGTAGATGGGTATGCTATATGGGCCATTGACGGCCTCCTAGCGTTGCCCCTAATCCAACAACAACATACAACAACAACAACAACAGCTCTAGTTCGAACATATAGTTCCCATCTCGGCATTCGCTAATTTTTCCTCAACTTTTTAATATGTTCTGGCAAAGGCACGACTTTGGTTCTGCGGCCTAAAGCCCGCCCTTTCGTTGTCTTTGCCTTCTCATTTCGAATATTGTGAAGGAGTTGGCGTGCGCGTGTGGTGTAGCAGTCAGTAGCACACTGGACCGGTAATCCAGAGACGTGGGTTCAATTACCATCGCGCCATGCGCTAATTTTTCTTCAACTTTAGCGTTATTTATGTGGGTTCGAACCCTTACCACCCGAGTGGTCCGCGTCTAGAGGACCGAGTGAACACAGCTGTTTGTAGTACCGAATTGCATACGCATTCTCCCCCCCCCCGACCCCAAGGAACAGGTGTAGGTACCGATACACTCCATTGTGGCAGTTGGCACATTTTTATTCCTCCCTATGCACAGCTACACCCATCAATAGGAGCCGCCGTGCAATAGTGTGCCTTCTAGTATGCCCAGGGTAACAACGATGTTTTGCTTTGATACATAGCAATGAACAACAAGATTACGTGTTTTGCGAAGTACACACTCAGATGTCGGAATGTGGTACTTTCGCATACCACCACCAGTATTATGTACGATGCGTGTATGTGTCAGCACCAGTGGTGACGCACGCGCACGCACAGTGGTTGAAATGACACGGCTGGTACCTAGCACACACTCACCTCCCAGCATGGTATAGGCGACCAGAGCCAAGATGTACGCCCAATGCTGTCCTCCTCCTCTCGTCCACGCGTTGCCCAACAAGCTGAGAACGGCCGACTTTGGCTTCTCTTCCTTCGGCTCTTGAGAAGGCGACGGTAAAGGCTTCCCGGCTAAAAGTTTAAAATTGGCAAAACTACTGCACGCACACACACGCTCGCTCGGCTACTTTACTTTCGAGCTTTATGGTCTTGAGGAACTTCATATTTCCGCAATTGTCACGAAGCTTTTGGTGGTCTCGCGCACAACAAAAGCAATCCCGCTCTAACCACTAGTCAGTAAGTAGTCTGTTACATCAGCTGTCTGAAACAGCTCAGAGGCCAGACAAATGACACCTACGCTTATATGGTTATGCATTTATGCAAATACCTACTAGTGTGTTTGCGCATTCGCAACTTTTCTCCCACGCAGGCAACCTACTCAGTCGTGGCATTTCGACTTAGCTGTTGACGCAATTTTCTGTCGTACAACTACAAGTAACATGCTTTGCATACAATATACATGAACTCATCGGGAATGCCACAAATCGGCGTTGGAAGGTCAGAATCGTGGCGTGCATACGTTACATTCCTTGTGCTCCGTTCAGTCATTCACTGTAGAGGTGCTGAAAGCTGCACGCTGAGTTCCCCTGCACGTCACATTCAAGATGTCTAATGACTACATAATTAGGGGCATCGGTTTTGGGTTCGATTCTACATGGATGCACTACATAGATGTAAGTCTTTCCTCTCAAAGGATTTTTTTGTGCCGACGCTGCCCTAGATTACAAATGGCGTCCTTCCGAATGTCCTTGGCTAATTACCTAGACGAGGGAAGGCGTCATGGAGATGGGTATGCTGCATTGGCCTCCTAGCGTTGCCCCTAATCCAACAACATGCATAATACTGCACCTTGACGAGACGGACCCACGCGATGGCCACTTCCTTGTTGTAGTTCCATCTCGCGATACTGTTTTGCGCACTCAATTCGACGCGCCTTCTTCACTTTGGCACTCGCGCAGGCAGAAGAAGATTGAAATTCTTCTGACGGGGAGCGGCGAGCGCCTCCACCAACCCGTCCGTTCATAGGTTGACTTTTACAACGCCTTGGCACGCCGCGCGCATTCGTGTGTGTAAAGACCGCAGCGCGCACTCTGCTGCCGTGCTCGTTACAACTCTGGCTGCTGTGCGTGTGCGCGCGCGCGCTGAGTGCGTTCAAGTTGCGTTGAAACGTCAACACTTTGCGGCCGATTGATTTTCACCTTCAGGAAGGGAGGCAGGCAGGTAGGCAGACACAAACCTCTGAGTCGCCTGGCAATGTTGGACGTGAGGTGGTGCAGCCTGTTGACGGCGAGCGCCGGCTTGGCCCCGCCCGCCTTAGGCGCAAAGTTGGCCTTGACGATGCGCCGCCTCTGATGGGCCCGCGCCCGTGCCTGCGCGGCCGCGACCACCCGCTCGACCGGAGTCTCAAACTTCGAAGAAGCGCCGTGGTCGGCGGCGGCCATCTTTTCGACGAGCGGCAATTCCTTGCCCGCGCCAGCGCCTCCTAGCAACGTCCTCAGTAGTCGCGAGTCCTCCTAAAGACGTGGCGACCGTCTAGCGGCGGCAGCGATTTGGCGCAGTGTAAAGCGAGCGGCGGCGGCAGCGAAAAACAGAGGCTGGCGGGCCTGGAACGGCGTATACGTACCCCTGCCTCCTCCTCGGCCAAAGGTGAACTCCCGGCGCCGGCCGCTGCGTCGCCGCTCATCACTGCTGCCCGAATCCCGCGGCCCGCGCGGCCCTGTGACAGATCTTCTGGACAGATGGCGCGGCACGGCCACGGCCTTCGGCTTCTCGTCTAAAAATGCGCGCGAATCCGAAGGCCAGAAAGAACAACAGCGCTGAGCTCGAAGCGAAGCGCGGAACGGTTGAATGGATGGGATACCCAAATTCGGAAGGAAATGCGGAAAGCAAAAACAATACTACATAGAGGAATTGGATCGCTCATTGTTTCGCACGGCAATGTTCGCGCTGTCTACGCCGTTTCTAGCAAGGAATGTTTAGCTTAGATGTTTCAAGAAAGGCCATGGTTGGCTAATGGACAAGGCTAATGGACATAGAAAAAAATACTGATGTTGCTGCGTGAATGCACGAAAGAATGCGCCCCGCCAGCTAGGGCATTCCCTAGAGTAATCAAGATTGAGAGCCCTCTCACTTAGCGCACACGTGGATTGCGCACGCTGCATGCACACAGACAATCCAACCTACAGGCAGGCACGGGCTGTTCTGTTCTGTTCGTGGTTGACCTGGATGCCTCTGTAGCAGGCAACCGCGGTCTGAGGTTTGGCGGTCCGGGCAAAAAATGCCTACACTCTGGAACGTGGTGGGTGTGGCACGCTGGGGAGGGTTGCTCTGCTTGTTAACAAATTCCACGTCTCGAACCGGCTGTGGTGTGGAGCCGGTGGTTTGTTAGCGGGCATGGAACGCTTGCGGTTCCCTGTCGATTGGATTGGTCTCTCGGGCTCGACCCGGCGAGATTGGACACATCGTTGCTCTTCCCTCTCCCTTGGGGAGAGGGTTCCTCTTCCCTCCCTCCCTCTTGGGGGGGGGGGGGCGACTAACGACGTTGACGGAAAAAGTGGGAGACCATCAGTCTAGAGTCTAGACGGGCCTGCACTGCAGGTGCTCGTTCGTCCGTTCGTCTCTGGGCGGGCCAACGCCTGAGAGCGGGCAAGAGGTCCGTATGTGCGCGGTACGCGTGTGTGTCGTGCGTGCCTGTCTGTCTGTCCCGCCCTAGGATCTGTGGTTTCGATTGAAGAGCCGCCGTACAAGAGGACGTGTCTCGTCGTTGTTGTCCCACTCACGTCCACGTGTGCCATGTGCGTCTGTTTGTCTGTCCGTGTCTCCGTCTGTTGTGTTCGTGTGTGCGTCCTTTCTCAACGAGGCAGCGCGCCGCAGCACTGTTCGAATTGAACGCACGGTTCCTGTTGAAGGGTCTGTCTGCCACAAACTGACAGACTTGCAGCAAAAAAAAAATTGGCACCGTAATCGTAATCAGGGGCGATTAGAGTTACGCTTTATGTAGTGTGTATACCCTATACACAGCTACACCCATTAATGAATGACATTTCAGCAACTTTGATGCGTTGATCACCTAAGGCATGCAATACAACTGCAATAGTGTCTCAGGGTAGAGCGAGATTAAAAGTAGACTGCCCCGGAGCACTTTTGCAGACCTACGGTACATACAGTCGCACGCAACGACTGATAAAGATAAACGGCGGCAGTGGGATTAATTGCTTAGCAACAGAACCGTATATCTGTCAGTGGAGATTTATTTCATGGATTTAGATAGACTGCAAAGAGCCCTTTAAGAGGCTGCAATTATGGAGATCAATCTCCATGATAGGTTGCTTGGAATTTTGAGTAGGATCTCAAATTTGTTCTCTTGCTTGTGCAGACATGTACCGTATATGCAGTATGTACATAGGTACATGGCATGTATACTGAACGCATGGCCGCAAATATGCGCAATTCTTTTAATAACTCCAATACTGTAAAACAATGTTTTACAGGTGGTACTTTACAACATTATTTGGATATGTCCTTTATCATAATTTTTGCTTGCTTGTTAAAATGACTGAAGGGCACTGAGAGAAAGGAAAATAACCAAAGGAGTGGAGTGCACATCACTTGTGCTATTTGTCGTCAACGCCGCGTTTTTTCTTCGCAGCAATCGTCTCTAGGGGGGGGGGGGGGAGCACAGTTGCACACGAGAATCACTCAATCAATGCGGATATAGCATCTTCGGGTTCTTACTTGTTCTTGGAAGCGCCAAACCTAACGGTCAAACGAACAAACCAAACGGACGGCCCGGTACTGTCGTTTTCACCGGCGGTCCGACTGGATTTCGAGCTGAAAAGTCCCCAGGTGGACGGCGGGGTCGCCCAGACGCCGGTTGATCCGTCCGCGGCGCTAGCTAAAGTAGGGGGAAAAACGATAATAATAATAATAATGGAAGCGCGCGTGCGTGCGTGCGTGCACGACAATTGTTGTGAATTACCCTTTAAAGTTGCTCACCCGTTGTCGATTTCCTTTCGGTCGCCTCGCGGATCTGCGCGGCGTGCAGCTGCATAAACGGCACCGCTGCGGCCATTTTGAAATCTTGGGCTACCGTAATTTAGAATGGATTTCGTCTAGCAGAGTGGCTTGGAGGCTTCGTGGTAGTAGGTTGGCTTCGACAGACGGACGGTCAGCTCGCAGACGGTGAAGCAGACGCAGCTCTTACACGTCCAGCTCCGATCAGCCAGCATTGAGTTGCTGAAAATTTACATACCAGTATGTAGCAGAGAAGTCGAAGAAAAAAATTCGAGTCGTGCGACCTACACACACACACACACGCTTCTGTGCGTGTCACAGGGAAAATTCGATCCAAGCTTGCAATACGATGGAATAGCTGGGTTCACAAAGCTATACCTAAGCTATGAACCAACGAATTGAAAAGAGGACATGCTGTACCACGCGCGCAAAACAACAACTTTGGCTTCAAAAACCCAACCACACAACACATGCGCAATGATAGTGCCTGCCTACTTATACCTGTACATACATAGACCGAAGTCTCAAGCTTTGTGTTGCACTCTCTACAGAACAAGCAGGGCCGGTTGCAGATAAGGTGGTTATTCAACACAGCCATCACTATTCGGAAGACACTGTATCGACAGACAGCGCAGCGCACCTAGTTTATAGCTAGAGCTGTTCCGTGAGCTCCAAGCAAGATTATTACTAGGGGGAGGAGGATTTGTTGATGAAATTGGCGTCTGTGATTTTGAACAACTTTTTGCCATGGATATTACAATAGAGAAATTGGAAACTTTAAAAGATGCAACGGACGTCAGCGACATGATTCGGGTAACGACAAAATATAATTATTATAAAAAAGACAATAAACCCGAGAAAATTTCAGGAACTTGCGGAATTTGAAAAGATGACAGACAGGTCTTTTTTGTCGGCTGAACGGCTATTTAGTGACTGCCTCAATAAACAAGTTCTCATTTGGCTTGCGAAATTAAAATCAACAGGTTTTAACACTTATTCAAGTGTAAGCTACCTAATGGCACATTACACAGTAAAAACGCATGCCAAAGGACCTATACGTCAAAGTATACGCTAACAGCGCAATGTGGGTCATTTTTGGCGAGTTTTCGCTCAGACCGATACAAACGCATTTTTTATCTCAGCAAATCGGAGAAAGTTCAGAAAATGTTGGGGGTTGGGAACTTGGGATGTGTTGCGTGGGGGGGGGGGGGGGTGGCTTAAACGAGGGGCTGCGACTTGAGGATGTGACTAGCAACATGTAAACAACGACAATAAAAACGCGCGACTGTTCCAGTTTTCGTGTCACTAAAACCATCAAATAATACTTCTCAAAATTTCACGTTTCATAGGCAAGAATGCAAGTGAAGTTGCACTCTTGCAGGTGAATTTTGCGTTGGGGAAACTTCTTGAACGGTTGGGTTGAACCTGTGCATAGGAAATACACCCACGATGCATGCATACGCCATACATGCATAGCATACTCGACGCAATTTGCCACATTTCGCATTTAATTCACATAATTTCCAGGCGAGACCGTAGGCTATTTGGCCTGCTACTACACCTATTCAACGTGGGAGGGCAGATGCCTCTTCATGGAGGACATTTACGTTCGCCCTGCGAACAGACGCATGGGCGTGGGCCGGTCGCTGTGGCGTCTCGCCGCGCAGGTTTGCGAAATTGCGAGTGCGAGGCACAGGCAGTGCGCGCGTACGTAGGTATATGTCTTAGCGTGTCAAACGCACGAATGCTTCTGATGAAACCCGGATGGGAGGAGGGGCGCCAAAGATTGAAGCTTTTGCTTGGGAGTGGCAGGGTGGTGTGGTAATCATCATCTTACAGCAGCTAGAAAATCGTATTTGCAGCGCATTTTGGCTGAACAAATTTGTATTTACATACGAATGCATATTCCCTGTCCTCGCAGCTGCAGTGCAGACACATTATTTGCGTCGCAAATTCAGAAAAGCAGAACTAGAAACCGAAAAACCAGCGTCTCAGGTACATTTCGGCAAATTTATTAATGAAAGCTTCTGACAGAACTCAAGTCTCAAAGTACATTGTTTGTTTGGAAGAAACACACAGCGCCGCGAGTAAAGTGTACACACGAATGGCACAGAGGTGAAACACGGCACCCAGTGCACTTGCCACCTAGCCCCTCCACTGGTGATGAATGAATTGAATGAACGTAAAACGCTGTAAACCACATTTTGACGTACATACAACTCGGACCCTGCTTAAAACCAGTACTCCATTACTTTTACTCACTATACTGCTAACAAACTAGTTTCCCAAGATTGCAACTTTGTGCAGGTGTGCGTTGCGGAGAAGCTGCCTCGACTGGTGTTCAGCGTTTTGGATTGGAATGAGGACGCCATAAAGTTCTATCAATCCTTGGGAGCGGAAGACTACACCGGAAAGGAAGGCTGGCGGGAATTCCGACTGGTTGGGGAAAGCATTAGAAAGTTGGCAGAATCTTAGAGAGTCTTGCGAGACGCGGAAGCAAGCTTAGGGAGTAATGGAATGGTGACAGACTGGCTAAGACTAGGCAATCGGGAGAGCTTTCATCATTGGAATGCTGTCGTTGGTTTTTTTTTGGGTCTGCCGATACTTTTGACGTTAAGTTTTGGCGCATTTATGAAAAAAAGCATATGACGACAAAGTGGCTGAACTAATGCCTGTTCACGGTAAGCGCAGAAACGTTATGCACACTGGTTTCTGTAGAAATGTGGCAGATAAATGTCATACAGTACGCGAACAGTATCAGCCTTGCACCTACTCGGATTGTCTAGACCAAGCTGATTACCGTATCGCGCTAGAGCAGACAGAGACAGCACTCCAAGCCAACTCACCTACTAAGCAGAACTTCCAGCTTAAGAGCAGGCGCTTTATCTGCTCGCTTGAAGCCTGCTTTTTGCACCGCTTAATCCAAACGCGAAGGCTAGAGTATTGAGAGAGACGCGTGCGTCGTCGTTCCACACGCGAACAAGCCACTGCGTCAGACCGATAACGAGCGTTCTTTGTGCAGTTTATAGCGAGCCGCCGCCTATTGCATCATCTAACGCAAAACGACGTCTCTCGAATGGACCGTCGTTGACCCACCGCGTGCGTGCGTGCGTGCGCGCGTGCGTGTGGCGACTTGCGCAACAGTGAGACAGACGTACGCGTTGCAGTCCGCGAAATGCGTTTGTGCGCACGCGTGCACGTACGTGCGCACCCGTACGTACGTACGTACTTCAAGCTCGTAAATGGCGGCGCAACGTCACGCTACGAAGCAGTGCGGCGCCGTATGCAACACAGTCGGGTGGAAATGTCCGCTCCAGCAGTCACAGACATCACAGACAAAGGGACACATCGTTGAATAGCGCCAGTACTGTATCTGACGCGATGGCGCTGCAAACGCGCGTTTCTTCTTGGGAACTCGAATGAGCTCTTCCAAGACTTGGAGGCTTGTGTTGTGAGACGTCTCCCACCGTGTGCACATTGAGCGCACCTTTCTTCACGTCTGAAGGTCTCATCTGTGGCTGCCAGATATGACAATGAGAAGACAAGACAAGATATGACAAGACACAGATATGACAAGCACGGCACGAGACAACACACCGAAGCTGTGCAGGAGTCCACACCTGGGGTTCCCTCTAAATTGCGTTTGCCATGCATGCCTAGAGCAGGTAGGTTTGTGTGAGCGTACTACCATTGCGTGGTTGCAAGCGCCAGATGAGTTCCACAGACAAAACAACAACAAAGCAAAGATCGTAGAAGAAGAACGAAGAACGCCGAACGCACGCCCTCGCGCGAAAGCAGCGCTGGTTCGTTTCATCTGTGAGCACATGCGATTGCGTGTTCATTTGCGTTGCACTGTTGCTGTGCGTAGTGGCATGGTCGCACATGTGTTGCAATTGTGTTGTAGTAGTTGCACTGTTAGTTGATGACGTGCATTTGTAAATCCGTTGGGCTGTAGGTCCTTCCCACTCAAAACTCAATCTCCCCATCCCACATAATTTTTCTAACTTATAGAGTTCGACTTAGAACAAAAAAAGAAACCCAGCATAGAGGTCAAAAAAGTATTGCGTCAATTGTGTGTTTGTACTGAATGAATTGTCTACAAGGCGGGACAATTCAGTACAGTAGATTCTAACAAAAAAATCCAAAATGACCTGTTTGCAGTACATTTGACCAATGTTCCTCTAACCTAAGCCGCCTTCCCTTCCTTTACTTTATGGCCTGGGGATTACCATACCTGTAACTGGGGGTGGGTTTGGGGGGGTCCCTCCCCCACTTGCTGGTTTTGACCCTACCCACACCCCCCAACCCCCCC
Organism: Paralinhomoeus sp. GSCO2_6; assembly: GCA_030248085.1. Lineage (NCBI taxonomy): Eukaryota > Metazoa > Nematoda > Chromadorea > Monhysterida > Linhomoeidae > Paralinhomoeus > Paralinhomoeus sp. GSCO2_6. Next base: position 66,584 of record JASAMY010002207.1, read on the forward strand.
CCCCAGAAATTTGAAACTGTAAATTGTAATGTGTTTTGTACAGTGCTTTTGAGCAAAAAACGACCAAAAAGTGCCCATATTGGGTTATTTACAGTGTATTTTGACTAAAAAGTACCTATTTTAGGGTTTTTACAGTGTCTTTTTGACCAAAAATCAACCAAAAAGTGCCTATTTTTTTCCTTCCCCGACCCCATCCCCCTCCTATAGATTTTCACCCCACCCACCACCCCCTCCGCAGAAAGTGCCCGAACCCTCTCCCCCGGTCGAATTCCCGGTTACAGGTATGGAGATTACCCACTCGCCCGAAGTGCCAATTTACCATTAGAGGGTGCTATTAGAAGGGATCAGAACTCTCCAAACAAGCACATGTAGGCGGACTTGTTTTGACATGCGTGTGTGTCTGGGCCAAGTTCGGGAATCAAAGCAACTCTTGCTCATGGAATTTGACGACTTTCCTCATTAGGGCCGTTTGCGCCCGATCAGCCGTGTATGTGCCCGGTGTTTTCCTCCAAGTAAAATTGCCCTCCTAACGAGCCACTAACACGCCCCTCTGCCCACGTCAGCGACCAGCTCTGGGCGTTTCGCCGATTGCGCCCCCAAGCCAAGGTTAATCCCAATAATCACTTCTGTTCACGAGCGGCAATTTGGCCTTGATTGAGCTGTGTCACTGCGTCGGGCCCGCCAACGTGCCAGCCATATTGTAGTCGGGTGGTCAGAGAGAGAGGGAGAAAGTCCGAATAACGGAGCGAGCAACGTGACGGATCCAGCAATGGGAAGAGCCTCTATGGTTTTCTTCAAGCTGGTGGTCTGCGCGGCTGTGGCCACAGTCGCAGCTCTCGAGATCGGGAGCGCTGAGAGGGGCCCGCAGGAAAATCGGTTCAGAAACCCGTTCGAGCATGGTGCGCTTTGTTGTTCGGTTGTTTGAAGTCACGTTGTTGAAGGTCTTGAAATTGGAGACAAGTGCATGCGTACGTAACTTACGTAGTGGGTGGGAGAAGGGCTATGTAATTCAGCAAGACCCTCGGTGGAGGAGGCGCTCTTTATAGAAACTGCGCAATTTGGTTAGCCAGTCATCCTCCATGCGCAATGAAACAAAAAGCAGCAATTGGCAAACAATATTCGGCGTGCCACGTATTTCAGAATCGCTAGTCGTGATGAGCAAGCGACGGCACCCTTGGAGTGCAGCTCTGAATCGGTTTGCCAAGCGGGGGAGATACACAGGTATGTAGCTACGCCATTCGCTTTGCTCAGAACTTGCCATGTACTTACTATGTACCATGTACTTACGTGTACTTACTACAGTGCCCCCTCCCTCCCCCAACCCAGGTATTCTGCTTGTACACTGTAATGTGGGCCAGCTGTGTCTGCGTTCGCCTCCCCACCTCCTTTCGAGCAGCTTTCGAAATTTATCGCATTTCAGATCAATTGTTCAATTTTATTCTGGACATTCAGGTGGCCTAGGCTTAGGTGCGAGCATGTCGGAACTGCGCGGCAGCGACGTTCCCTCTTTTCTGCAAGGATGACCCATTCACGGAAGAAGATTTAAAACATAAAAAGCAAAAACGAACCCACTATTATTTGCAACTCACTACTGCTGCTGCTAGAGCGATAACTGTGATATTGGCGGAGTATTTGTTGTATCGGTGCCACTGAATGTCAATGTATTTGTTGTTGCTTCCCGCCGACAAAGCAATCAACAAATGGAGCGCTCGGATAATAAAACAAAGAGTGACAAAACGAACCAATATTCCCAGAGACGGAGAACAAAGTCGTAAAACAGCAGACCCAAATAGGGTACATAGTTGCTGGGCTGGTGTTGATGCGCAACACGCGAACAATGTCGGTGTTCAAGAACGCAGCTTGAACAACTTGGCAAATTACATCGCGTGCGAATAAGGATGCGCTCAACGACAGCCCGCCCACGTATCACCACAGCCCACGCAAATACTGTACAGGGTGTCCCAGGGGCTCGGAGTTGACTTTGATCGCTCGCCACTCGCTTCCTTGTTGGCCAATCTTCTTGAAATTTTGAAATGTTATACCTTAAACCTTTATTTAGATACGTGCAAAGTTTCAGCCAAATCGGCCAAACGAATAAACTTTTATTTGCGTCTACACAAAATCAACGGTTTTCGAAGTGGCCGCCATCCACAGCGATGCATTTCTCACAGCGGTCTGCGACGGAGCGGCAAACTTTCAGGCAGAGAGCAGAGAACTTTCAGGCTTTAAGAGAGCACTCCACCTTCAGCCATTTTCGGCACCAAAACGACAATTTGGTAAAGCGCTTTACAGTATGCACAAACGGTAAAAACGCATAGGCGAATTACACAAAACCAAAACTTTTTCTCACGAAGGGAAAAATGGCTGAAACTTTGCACGTATCTAAATAAAGGTTTAAGGTATAACATGCCAAAATTTCAAGAAGATTGGCCAACAAGGAAGCGAGTGGCGAGCGATCAAAGTCGACTCCGAGCCCCTGGGACACCCTGTAGAGTGAGTGGTCTGTACGTGTACGTGTGCACTGTCGTGAACTGCAGCATAGACATTGCAAAAGGCAGCAGAAGGCAGACGATGGAGCATTGAATGGCTATAGATGGCGTAGCCTCCGCCAATACACATAAATGCCGTACTTGCACACATAGACACCCATTCACAAAGACTGACTACGGTGTCTCCATTGGTATGACGGGCCTAATTATGGGGGGGGGGGGTTAATAAGCTGAAAGACCTCAAGGAGGACGACGATTCCACTGAGTCCCTAGAATCTGGAAAATCCTGCAAAAACTGTAAAACAATTGCTAGGAAACCAGCACACACAGCTGCAAGCACTAAAGCTTCAATTCCAGACTAACAGAATACGACTGCCGTTGCAACTGCGGTGAAGTCTTGGTGCACTGCTCTAATTGAATTTGCATACAGTCCTGCTACTGTATACCATTACTGGCATTACAGGACGCAGCTATTGAGTCGAAACTTGGTGCGTGCAGCATGTCAAGCTGATCACTATAAGTGGCTGCGTCGTTGTAACAATGTTGGTAAAGTCAATCTCCACGTCTACAGTACTTTTCGATATTTCTCAATAAATCTTCGAACTTCTGCAGCGTTTGGTTCGACCTCCGTGGCGTTTCCCACTTCCCACGAGAAAAGCAGCCTCGCCCACCCTTTTCTGAACCAGTTTTCTCTTCTCAAAATCACCGCTGTCGTCACACGAGTGCGGCAGGGCGCCACAGAAGACGCAAAAGCGCGCAAATTCAAACGAGTCAGTCGGACGGGGCGGCGTCGGCGCCTTCGCCGGCCGTGGCGGCGGCGGCGGGCGAGGGCGAGGGCCTCATCTCCTGTATCTGTTTGATGAGATACGCCTTCTCGTCGTTGAACTGCTCGTCCTCCGTCCGGTCCGTGTGGAAATTGGTCAGGAATTCCACCAATTTGTCGCGATTCCTCAGCAGGATGTCCGCTATCGGCTTCGGCTTGTTCGGATTGGCCACGAACACCTGTGGTGTGCGTGCGCGCGCGTGTCTGTGTGTACGTGTATCGTGTGCGTGCGTGCGTGCGTGCGTGTGTGTGTATTGTGTGTGTGTGTGTGTGTGCGTGTGCGTGTGCGTGTGCGTGTGTGAGCGCGTGTGCGTCTATGTATGTATGTATGTGTGTGTGCGTGTGTGTGTGCGTGTGTGCGCGTGTGTGTGCGTGTGCGCGTGTGTGTGTGTGTGTGTGCGCGCGCGCGTGTGTGCGTGCGTGCGTGCGTGTGTGCGCGTGTGTGTGTGCGTGTGTGAGCGTGTATGTGTGCGTGCGTGCGTGCGCGCGCGTGGCCTGGGAGGGGAGAGCACCTTGAACACGTGGAAGGCCTCGAACTGAATGGAGCGGCTCTTCTCTCGGAGCAGGTTCATCATGAGCTTGAGGTTGTCGGGCGAGCTGATGTAGCGCGTCATCACGTTGAAGTTGTGCCGGTCCAACAGCAGCTCTCCCAACAGCTAGTAGAGGGCCCGCAAGTCAGTCTACTCTAGACACTGCACGCAAGGACCCCCCCCCCCATACCTGTAACTGGGGTGGGGTTTGGGGGGGGGGGGGGTTTCCCTCCCCCCCAGGTGCTAGGTTTGACCCTCCCCACACCCTCCCCAACCCTCCCCCCCCAGGTCTTCCTGAACCCCAACCCACCCCTCCCCCCAGAATTTTCAAAAACTTTCTACTATTTGCTTTAAATGAAAAATAAATGTGTTTTGTACAGTGTTTTTGAGCAAAAATCGACCAAAAAGTACCAATATTGCATTATATACAGTGTATTTTGACTAAAAGTACCTATTTTCAGGTTTTTACCGTGTATTTTTGACTAAAAATTGACCAAAAATGCCTAAATTTTCCTTCCCAGACCCCCCTCCTCCAGATTTCCACCCCACCCACCACCCCCCCCCCCCAGAAAGTGCTCGAACCCTCCCCCCCCAGGTCCAATTCCCGGTTACAGGTATGCCCCCCCACAACCCCCCTAGCACAATTTCGAAAGGGTTGAGAGAATGAATGGAGCGCCCCCCCCCCTCGCATTCCACTTTGAGGAAAGGTTTTCGCTGCCCCTTCAATCCAACTATACGATTTAAAGGGGCAGAACCAGCCCTAATCGTGAAAATCTCTCCGAATTCGAACCGTTTATTGTGGGTTGTTACGGCGGTTTTTTTGATACTCTGAAAATTATTTTAGAGACAGTCCCCTCCACCCATTACGCATAGATGGGGGGAAGGGGGGGGGGACAGCAGCGTACCCTGAGCGACTGTCTTCTCGTGACGTAGTTCTCGGAGTTGAGTAGCTGCAGATAGGCCTCGAAAAAGCGCTCGTACTCCTTCTCGAGGAACTCGGCGCAGGCGCTCTTGTGCTTCGTCACCAGCTCCTGCGAGCCGAGAACACACGCGCGATGGACACTAGTGCTGTGGCGTAGTCCGTAAGGCGTTGGATTCCTGACCGCGAGGTCGGGGGTTCGATTCCTTGCTGGGCAAAACCACGGCAACTCCCTTGGGCGAGGGGTTCACCCACAATTGCTCCGGTTTCTGGCTGTACCGTGGCTTCGGCCATTAACAGTGCCAGGTGGGGGTCCACCATGCCTCGCGGAAAAGTTTTAGGCGATGGGGGGGGGGGGGGAGCAGAGGTATAATGAATGAAACGACCCATACCACTTGGTCTGGGGAGTTGCGGTGGGCATGGAGGCCAGCTTGACACCAAATTCGCGGGGAGCACCACCACCCTATCGCCTACACCGAGCCAAGAAAGAATTGCTGTGCCATCCATTACTATGCGGTCACATTTGCCACCCTCACCCCTGGCCAATGGGACTTTACACCCACCGCAAAGTTCAACCTCGGGGCATAAATGATCGAAGAATAATCGATAATACGAATGATTCGTGTGTGCTTGCAGTACCGTCCCGATCCATACCTGTAACTGGGTGGGGGGGGGGCTAAATGGCCGACTTCTGGGCAAAAAGCGGGTAGCCGACCATTTTTTTATTACACTGGCACTTTTTGGTCAAAAATGGGTCAAAACAGGCTCTAAATAGTGTTATTTTGATGTTTTATCGTCGTATAACACTACAAAACACTGAAAAACGCCAACATTTACTCAACTCATTTTTATCGTTTTAGACAAGGTGACAATCCGTTGGCAATAGTTGAGGGGGGTCTGCTGGAGGTGCTGGAAAAATAGTTGAGGCCCAAACCCCCACCCCCCCCCCCATTTACAGGTCTGCACCTTGAAGGTGGCGAAGGCGTCGGAGGCGACGTCGAAGGTGGAGACCTCGACGTAGTGGAAGAAGTCGTAGAAGACGGGGGAGCCGAGCACGATCTTGGCCAGGTGCTCATGGCGGATGCACTCGCGCAGCATGTTGCCGCAGTTCAGCGCCACCTCCGCGTTCTCGTAGCTGCAACGCGGCCCCCGCGACCACTCTTGTGCCACCACGCGCACACACTGATACGCACTCGTCGCCTCGCCGCGTACGCACGTGGACTTCGTCCACACCATACATCCAGCAAAAATCTGCCCCGAAGTAATTTGTGAACTCAGAGAACAACAACCTTCTACCTTCAGCCTTCTACCGGAGAATAATCAGCCGAGCGTACGCGCACGCACCCCTTGACGAGCGTGGTGAGGATTTCGGCCTTGCCGCAGAGGTACTCGACCGTGGGCGAGCGCGTACCGATCTGTCGACGCAGCAGGTTGTTGAAGATCAACGCCACGTTCTTCTTGCTCTGCACACAAACGCTGCTAATACAAAGCGTGCGGGGTGGGGGGGGGGGGGGTCGAGTGCCCCAGCAAAGAGAGAGGCCACGCAAAGACTTGAGTTCAGATGTGAATTGAGAACCCCTCCGCACTCATCCCCTGCTGACGAGCACTTTTTACAAGTCAATGCTACCTGTAAACAGCATGGTGATATTGAGCTTTCGGCTAAAAAAGCACGTACATATTGCACATACAAATCGCCACTCCACCAACTCAAGGCCATAGCCATCCTCGACAACTTGCGGGAAACCCTCTCTCAATATTAAAAAAATGGGTGAAGATGCGTGTTTTTGTTTCTTTTCAGTGTAGTAGTGTGACCCAAAAAACCTGAAAAGTCCTATTTAGACATTATTTTGATCCATTTTACACGTTATTGTTGGGTGAAATCCTCCACTTCGACCACCCGTCCAAAATTTTCGATCCTGGACATTTTATCCGGGATGGGTCTAGACCTCCCCCCCCCCCCCCTCAAAACCCCAGAGACCCCCCTGGCTTTTGGACCAATCAACACCTATGCTACTCCCTACCCAGTTACACCTAATGGGTCAAAAGAAGGTTGAAGTAGCATTTTTCAGACGCTTCTGGGTAGGACGCTAAAAATAAAGCAAAAACACATATCTTTCCCCATTTTTTTCAATACTGGGAGAGGGTTTCTCAACAATTATCTGGGATGAGGATGTCCAGAGGGGGGCCTCGTTCCTCCCACAAGAAAAAAAGCGAGACGGCTATAGCCATTGCGGAGGACGGAGGTGACACCCCCCCCCGCCCAAGACGCCCTCTGGCTTCCACACACGTTCGACACAAGCCCCATCGACTTGTGTGCCATACCTCGAAGTCGCAGAGCGCCACGTTCTTGACCATGAGCGGGATGAGGTTCGAGTTGTAGGTCTCCTGCGCGAACTGGGCGACCAGCTCGATCTGGGGCTCCTGCTCGGTCGTGCCGTAGAGGACGAGCTTGGCGCTCTGGAGGCTGCGATTCACCTCCTCCTGCTGCTTCTCCAGCTTCTTGGCGTCGCCCTGGCACCGCTCGAGCGCCGTCAGCGCCTCCCGAAGCGCCTTCGCGATGTCCGCCGGCGACTTGTGCGACTTGCCGAACAGCTTCTGCATTCTCGCCACAGAAAAGAACAGCAGAGTACTCTGGAGAAGAGGAGATGCTGGAACGAAGCCAATTCTTGGGAAAGAAGATGAGCACAAGGTAAGAGGAGAAGTGGCGCTGCCGCAACGCCCCCGGCCCGCACGATTTTATCGCGGCTCGGCTGAGTAGGCGATGACGGCGGCAATTTCTAATTTATGCAACAACATGCAACAGCATGCAACAGGTCCTGATTTGCCTAAGCAGAAGCCTAAGCGAAGCCTACGCCTAAGGAATGGCTGGCCTAAGGCTAAGCGAAGCCTAGGCCTAACCCTAGGCGAAGCCTAATCGATCAGTGAGCGGAATCAGTAACCAGTAAGCAGCATCTCACTGATCCCACTTACTGATTGATTAGGTTTTTGCCTAAGCTTAGGCTTAGACGTCGCCTAGGCTTAGGCCTGGGCTTCACTTGGGCTTAGGCTATACTTTGCTTAGGCTTAGACTTTGTTTAGGCTCCGCTTAGGCTTCGGCTTAGGCGAATCAGGACATGTTGCATGGTGTTGCATGTTGTTGCATCTGTTGTATAAATTAGAAATTGCCATGACGGCGGCAGAATATGCTACAGGTGCAACAACATGCAACAAGTCCTGATTCGCCTAAACCGAAGCTTAAGTGGAGCCTAAGCGAAAGCTAAGCCTAAGCAAGGCCTAGCCTAAGCCCAAGTGAAGCCTAGGCTTAAGCTTAGGCGAAGCCTAATCGATCAGTGAGTGTGATCAGTGAGATGCTGCTTACTGGTCACTGATTCTGCTCACTGATCAGTTAGGCTTCGTCAATGGTTAGGCCTACGCTTCGCTTAAGCTTAGGCTAGGCTTTGCTTAGGCTTCGCTTTGGCTTCGGCTTAGGCAAATCAGGCCATGTTGCATGTTGTTGCATGTGTTGCATATTTTGTAAATTGCCATGAAGGGACGCAGGAAACGCGGTCCAGGCGCACCGTCAGTAAACACCCTCTTTAGGGAGACAGTGGCAAAGTGCGCACTAAAATATTCTTCAATGCTATTCTTAAAAATTGGATTTGCTTAGGCTTAGGCTCACGCACCCGCGCGCGCGTGCTTGCCGTGCCTGCGTGCGAGCGTGCGGGCATGCGTCCTTGCATGCTCGTGCGTGCGTGTACGAGTGCACGTGTGCGTGTGCAGGTGCGTGCATGTGTGCGTGCGTGCGTGCGTGCGTGCGTGCGTGCGCGCGTGCGTGTATAAGCAAAGCCTAAGCCTACTGACACGAACGATGCCGCCTTGAATGCGTAACAAAACAGAATTCAATGTTTTTGACCGGAAAAAAAGGAAATGTGAACATTTCTAGCCACGGCTCATGTTGAAAGACCACACTGTTTGCGATGCGGAACGCACGTCACCACATTGCCATGTTATTCGAACTTGTGCGACCCACTACGCGTCACTGCCACCAGCGTCACTTGTATCTATCACATTATCGTCCACTTGTCTACTGGGAGGAGAGTGTTGCGCGACAATAAATCGAAGGTCCTAGGCAGTCCCGTGCGTGCGCACCGCCGAGCAATTGAGTTCGCTCATCCGTAACTGCAGTCAGCGCAGGTGTCGAAGTCGCCAGCCAGCTCCAATCCGCAGACCTTGCACTTCGACATGTTTCACTTCGAATTGGCTCTTTCTCTTCTGCCTGCAGCCATTACGTGTACGTGCCTTAGTGGGGGAAGGGGGGGGGGGCAGTTTGATTGTATGGGAAACAAGCTTTACACAATCGCGGCTGGTGCTGCCGCGAGGTACATGCTGTAGCTCGCACGACTCACAGTCTTGTGACCATGCCAGGTCTTCTTTCCAACACCTGTGGTGGTGACTTGTTATTGTAGTTGTAGTCGCGCGCGCTATGCGCGCACGTGTGCAGTGGCGTAGCCAGGGAGGGGGGGGGCAGGGGGCCCTTGCCCCTAACAAAATTTTCAGAGACCCGATTTTTTTTTTCCAAAAGGGGTACCCTTACGGCAATTCCCGATTAGGCACAAACAGCAGTTTTGCCCCTCCCAAATCCAAACCCTGGCTACGCCACTGCACGTGTGCGCGTGTGCACATGCGTGTGCGTGCGTGCGTGCGTGTCTAAGCAAACTCTAAGCCGGAGCCTAAGCCTAAGCAAATCCTATTTTGTAGAAGATTGTCATTTCAGTGCGCACTTTTCGACTGTCTCCCCCAAAGAGGGTGTAGACTGGCGGTGCGCCTGGACCGGATTTTCCGCGGCACGCGGGTGCGTTAACGATGTTCAAATGGAAACAAACGATGTTCAAATGCTAGTACGGTACTGCCCAATTCAAATACGAGTACGTGCAACGTGCTAATCGGTCGGCTAATGCTAATGGCACGAGGAGGGCGTTGCGCGTCAGCCCGGTCGAGCGCTGCTTCTCGGACACTCGCGCTGTCAGAGCGCCGCTGTCCTCCAGCTCCTGCTCGCCGATGGGGGTCGACCGCGGGGCGACAGCCGATGCACAGTCGACGCCGCTGCCGAGCGCGAGCGCCGACTGGGTCGACTGCGGTCGCGTGCCGACAGCCGACAGCCGCGCTGATGTGCGGCTCCGCATTTCTTGTAGGATCTCGCGCACATCGTCCCTGCCCCAAACTTCGATCTCGATCTTGCGCTTCATCGTTTTGCTTGTTTCCGCGACTCTGATGCGATGCAGTTGAATTTGAATACAGAAAAACCCGCTATTCTGCGGAGGATACGGTGATCCCGCTGTGTCCCACGGTGTCCCACTACGATTTTGAACATCGCAAACATGCGGGCACGCGTACACAAAACGGCATTTCCTAATTGATGCATGCAGCAGCTGCACAACCCATGCAACAGCTTTCGCTTCCGTTCGTCCCGTTGTTGATCCCGCCTCCAGTTAGTGAAATAGCGGCTTATATCGAAAGGGATTAGTTTTAGAAGGGCAAGAAAGAAGACGTTTTCCTCGTGGGAGTGCTGGTTGTTGTGTGGATGGGGTGATCTTTTAGCCTTCACTTTTCCTTTTGTCATCTCTTTTATAGCTCAGACTTTGGAACTTTGGACAAATGCTAGAATATTCTTGAGAACTGTACTCAAGTCAACCTTACACCAGTATTCGTTGCATAGTAACCGTTTACATGGTTTACACGTCGCACACCCCGGTACCAGCCACATGACTTACGTTGTACACCATTTTTTTAACCACTTATATGCGCCAGTAACGTGGTAAATTGTGTCCACTGCAGTTGCCGTTGAAGTGAAACACGACCTTGAACAAACCGTGTGTGCAATGGGTTCCTGATTGACCCGGCGGCCACTTTGAAGCAGCATTGGAACCACTGGTGGATCCAGGATTTTCTGACAGAGGGGGGAGAAGGTCAATTTCTTTTCACCACACAAACTACACTACTGTGGAATAGACAAAAATGACGATCTTTTTTAGCACACTTACGAATCAAACGTGAGTTGAAAGAGAACCACAGCGCCGCCGGCGAAAATTTTGCGCTTTTGAGTGCCTTAATTAAAGGAAAACGTAAAAATCAACCCATTTCACCCCTTGTGCTCGCCCTTCTTTCCTGCTTTTCCCCCTGATCTCTCCCCCTCCTTCCCCCCCCCCCCCCAGATCTGAGCTGACAGGAGGGGGAGACCCCCCCCCCGGCTGGATCCGCTAGTGATGGGAACATGAAAAATGGAACTTTCAAGCATTAGTTTCGACACACACACGCAGATCGCGCACTTTATTCGTGAGTCTACAGTTCCCGACAAAAGAATCAACTTTGCTCGACATACACACATAGCACAGCGAATCCCCAATCAACCAGCGACTAGCAACGACCTACGGTAGTCTATGCCGGAGTGGTCTGTCTCCATTGTCCATTCGTCTTCACTTCACTCCTAAAATTTTATAACAATGACATACCGTAGTACAGTAAAGGAATGGATAAAAACCATTTCAACGAAGAAAAACTCCTCACCACAAGCGCTCGCCCCTTGGTTTCTATCGGTAGCAGAAAGGCGCTGACCGCTGCGACAATGGCGACGCCGACGTAACACCACAAAGCGGCGGGAAGCGACCACGCGGCCAGCGCCCAAAATTTAAATACCGTAGGTAGGTTCTACGTTGATATTATTTAAAAAATCGATATTTTCGTACCACACACCTGGGCTACAAAAGGCGTGAGTGCGGCAGCTGTTCGGCTGAGTCCCATGCAGGCTGCATATCCCACCGACCGTAAGTTGGTAGGGTACACCTAAATAACTGTTGTTGCCTGCTGGAACAGAGGTATTATGTACTACTTCTGGTAGAGTTTCTATCGTGAAAAACGGACAAGAAATTGTTCCAGTTTCATTTCTGCAGGCGTCCACGACAAACGCACGCACTCACGCGAGCACGTACGCACGCACTCACGCGAGCACGCACGCACGCACGCACGCACGCGAGCACGCACGCACGCGCGCACGCACGCACGCACGCACTCACGCGAGCACGCACGCACGCACGCACGCACGCACGCACGCACGCACGCACGCACGCACGCACGCACGCACGCACGCACGCGAGCACGCACGCACGCACGCACGCGCGCACGCACGCACGCACGCACGCACGCACGGAAACCTCGATCGCGTAGACCCTCAACGCGGTGTAGCTGACAGTGGCTGCGGACCGAGCGACAAACAGAAGCGTAGTGACCACGAATCGCTGTCCAGCTAACAGGAGTGAGCCAGCGGCTAATGCGTATATGATGGTAGAGAGATACATGGCTCGCCGCCGGCCCAAGCCGATTAGCAGAAAGGCTAGGAGAATTCCTAAAAAATGCTTCATTGAGTGCCATGGTCAACACGACGCATCCAAATTAGATTCATTATGCAATGGTAGTCATGTTTCGAAAATTACCTAAAATCACCCCAAACGTCCCCCCCCCCCCCCTCACGGCCAAATGAAACAATTATCCCCCAGGGGCTAATAGAGGGCTTACGGTAGCTGTGTGTTCAATATACTTCGAATTAATTAACCCGCAGATTGAATTAATCTCAATTGCGCGGCGCGTACCACACGCGTACCGGGCAGTTCAGCGGCGCTCGTCAGCATGATGTCGACGTAATCGCGTTGGTTCAGAGCCTGACAGTCGAGGGAGCACTGGTTCCCTGTCCACTCTAGAAATGCAATCACATATACACCCATGTCGCGAATTGTATGGCAGGGACATGGTCGGAGCAGCAGGTTCGTCTCCTCTGGAATGTTCTGGACGTCCCTAAGCTGCCGGCCAGCGCCACCAACCCGGCGGCAATGACAATTGACAATTTCGGCCCATTAGAAGTCAGCACCCCCCCCCCACGCCCGCCCAGGATCGAACTGACTGGGTCTCATCTCTCACCAGCAGCGGTTAATTACCTGTGTGTCCACAGCGAAGCCCACTCGATCATAGAAGCGGCCCACACACACACACACAAACAAGCAAACAATAGTATGGTAGTAGTGAGTGCTTGTGTGACGCACACACACTGAGGAAAGGAGTATTACCCGATTTCTCGGCAGCAAACATGTGAGTCGTAAGTAGCACCAGACCATAATAGCCGAAAATGGACGCCCAACTGCAATGGATCAACAATCGTAAAACAACAGTCATTTTCCTGCACAGCGGAACTCACTAGTAAATCCAGCAGAGTATCGAAGTTGCGCGGTATTGAGGCGACAACAGGTCGCTCAATCGGCCTCTGGTGGCGTCCTGAAGTTGCCGATTTGCGCAGGTACTGTACTGGACCTTTTTTATCAGATTTTTCACCAAAATACAAGTAGCGTAAATCAATCAGGAAATTTTGGGACTACCGTATACCCCCAATAGCGTCCCCGTGTATGGCAAGGTTGAAATAATAGTGCCCCGGGGGCACTATTGGAGGATTGACGCGACCTGACTGTCCCGGATTAAACTGATTTACATATAGTAGCGAGTACTTTGGAACTTTAACAAAGTGGGAGGGGTTCGAGATTGAAGGGACCCTCAGCACCCTCACCCCGCCTATGTGGTACAGGAATGTGCGTGTTGGCCACGCATTGACAGCGGCTAGCTCAGTGGTAAGGCATAGTCTCCGGCGCTAGTGGTCAGGGGTTCAACTCCCGCCACTAAATGTCACTGAGTCCCTCGGTCAGAAGGATGAACGACGCTCATTGCACACTTTGCTTTGTCGGGCGGCTCAGGGGCTTCGGCAGAAATCCGTGCCAGGTTCCCTCACGGGCAAAGACTTTTGTGATGTTACACAGTGATGTTTGCGTATGGTCATTCTCCAATGTCTCAAATTGTCTACGCCTCCACGCGATGCGTTGGAAGTGCGTCAAATAAAATAGTTTTATAGTACAGGATACTGTAGGTTACCGTAGCGCATCACTTCTGCGGTGCCGCCGGTCGTCAGTTTGGCGGTGGGCGGCGAGCGGCCGTTGCATCTCGCCGCCTTTTTCAAAACTCTCTCCGCTTCTTCCGTCCGCCCGACTGTCACGAGGAAGCGAACGCTCTCGTCTAGCCACTGAAAACCGCGAGCCTGTCTTGCTCGCCTTGCGGTTGTACGTACGCAGCATTTTTGCGTTTTAAGCCCCTCGTATGGCAAGCCCTCACCCCAAAAGCCCACCCAATAAGCTAGTGACCATTCCAAAGGCCATGCGAAATCGCAACAGGAGCAGCGCATGCCGCAGAGGTTTGATAGCAAAAAAAGTTTCTGACCGCAATTTCGGTCTCGATTACAATGGCCACAACTTGGTGCTGTTTCCCTAGACACATTGCTGCGCCACCTCTAAGATAGATCGATAGGATCGATGGATCATGAAATCACTATTGGATTGGAGGGCTACGGAGCTTTGCGGCTTTGGAGGGGGGGGGGGGGCTACGGAGATTGATTTGCGATATAGTACATATGTTACCGTCCACGCCCGAGTTCCGTCCACGGCCGAGTACTCGGGCGCGGACGGAGCCAAACCGTCCACGGCCGAGTTTTTCATGACCACTTTGAGTTTATTAGCCCCCCCCCCCCTCATAATTATACATCCTCCCTAAATGTACTGTCGTCCAAAAGGCAAATTTTTCCATGTCTGGGTGTATGAGGTAGGCAGACCGCTACTGGTTGGCGAATATTAGGACATTAACTCATGGTCATGCGCGGCCCAAACAAAAAGCGAAGAAAGACACTCGCCGGAGTGGCAGCCAAGAAGAGAAAGAGGGGCGCGGTGGTCGCGAGTAGAAGGCAGCGCCAGTCTGCCCATTGCATCAAGAAGAAGGCCAAGACCGCCTCGATCAACGCTCCGAGACCCCAGAAGGTTTGCAGGACGGAGAGAAGCTTTCCTCGGTGCTTGCGCGGCAGCGACTCGGAGTACAGCGTCAGGCTGAGGGTTGTGGTTGTTGTTGTTGGATTAGGGGCAACGTTAGGAGGCCGTCAATGATCCATATAGCATACCCTTCTCCATGACGCCTTCCAGTCCAGAGCCGCATGCCGTAAACCCTATAATTAGCCCCCCGGGGGCTAATTTTTTCGTTCGAGCGCTAGGAGGGTGTATAATTATAGGGGGGGGGGGCTAATTATAGGGGGGGGCTTATAAACTGGAAGTGTCGATGAGTGGGAAGATGTGTGGGCAAAAGGGCGCGTGGAGGCGATTTTTAAGGGAAAAAGGCGCTGTGCACACACGTTGGTACACTCTAACACACTCTCACACAGTCTCACATGCACATACGTGTACATACATACACATACGCGACCATACATACACCCAGACATGGAAACATGTGCCTTTTAGACGATGGTTCATTTAGGGAGGGGGTGTAATTATAGGGGGGGGGCTTATTAACTCAAAGTGGTCTTGGGAGGGTGTATTATTATAGGGGGGGGGGGGCTAATTATAGGGGGGGGGGGCTAATTATAGGGTTTACGGTAGATAGCCAAAGACGTTCGGGAGAACGCCATCTGTAATCTAGGGCAGCAACAGCACGAGAAATTCAGTGGATAGGAAAAGGCTCGTTTTTAGTGGATCCCTCGAGAATCGAACCCAGGACGGTGCGCGCATGAGGCCGATTCTCTACCACTAGGCTGAGGGTTACGGTGTGGGCCGCTTGAGACGGATCGGACGGACGGACGGACGGGCGGGGTAATCGTAGGCATACACATCAAAGGGAGCCCAGAAAGTAAATAAGATAAAAAGCAGTTTCTGTAAACTCTATACCCCCCCCCCCCCCCTTATTTAGCCCCACTCCTATAATTACACATCCTCCTATCGCTCGAATGAAACAAGGCTAATCATAGGGTTACGGTATAGGTAACTTGCGAACAAAAGTTGTGGATCCACGGTCCGAAAGAATTCGCCTTCATATTCTGCTAGTGAATGCCCAGTTCGCTCTTAAAATTGTCTTTTAGAGTGGCCAAAGCGAACGATGGATGACCGAAGTGTACATGTACCTCTGGCCTCCCACAGCGGACACGGCGAATCCAGTCAACGCTCTCAGTGTCATGAACCACAAAAAGTTGGGCGAGCTGGCGCTTAGAAGGCCGAAATATGCCGAAAAGCAGGCCGCGCACACTGCGGCCTAAATTCCAACTGAAATTCAGAGGCACTTTAAAATGCGGAAATGCGAAGTTCTTATCGTCTTCCTGCCAAATTTGTCGCCCAAAACGCCAAAGAGCGGCGCGCCCGCTCCCATTCCAACGAAGACGACCTGCAAAATTCAGCAGTTGCTTCCTTGTCCCAGTTTAGACCGATTTTAAATTTTACCACTTGTTTGTTGAAAATTTGAAATTTAATCAAAAATACTACCGTGGTCATAAAGGCCTGTTTTCCACTCGAGATTTGCCATTCGCACCTTAGAATTTGCGAGAGGACGGACAACACCATCACTTCCATGCTTTCGGCGGTCTAAACGACGAACTATAGCAATTCGCTCGAGTTTATTTACGAAAAAAATTGGACAAACGTATGACGTTCCGGCGATTAGAAGAGTTTTGAGCTGGAATAAGCCATAGCCCAATTCGTTGACGACCTGATTCAGATGCATTGTCGGTTGATCTAAAAGTTATATACCTACATACCATACCGTCGAACCCTACAATTACCCAAAACTATAATTATCCCCCCCGCCATGCAATTAGCGCCTGTGTCGCGGGAGGGGGGGGGGTACATAGGGTTTACGGCAAGCATAATTAAACAAGTGCTTCGCTTGCGATTGCTTCAATGGAAACAGACTGATATTGTCTGATTCCAAGGTGCTGATATTCATACCTGTAACTGGGTCTGGCAGAGTGGGGGGATAAATGGTACTGGGGGGGGGGAGCAAAAGCAAAATGTTGGGAAGGGGTAGCCGTTTGTTTACGTTCAACCATTTTTTGACGTGGGGTTCAAGTCTGGGTTCCACACAACAGAAGAACGCACCGTTGTATGGGAAGGGAGCGGCCAGTAGTTGATGCCATATTCGTAGATCAAAAGCAACTTTACTCGGCATTTTATTGGAATATTTCAGCTATAGCTAGGTAGCAACACACCTGTTTCCACCCCCTCTCCATAGGAGCTGCGCTGCTTGTCGCCACTAATCAGGGCCTCCCGTTCTACTGGGCTCACGCGCGCCTGTCGACTTTGGGCCATTTCTCCTTTCTCACTGTCTTCCCTTTTTTGACACAAATACAGCCACTGCTGCCCCACTGCGTTTTGCACAGGACGCGCGTTTCTCGAGAGTGCAATCTATATTACTAAAGCACAATGTCTGTCTGTCTGTCTGTCTGTCTGTCTGTGTGCAACGCAGCGCAGAGAGTTGTGCTGGATGGATTGAGCTGAAATTTTGTATGAAGCTTCCGTGAGAAACTTCACCGTCATTTAAGGGCCGGATTTGCGATAGCTACCGTAATCCGTGAGTTATGCAAATTTTGCATACGTGTTTGATCGAATTTGAGAATTCAGTGTCAATTCTGCTTGGGACGTATGTAATCAACCGTGCTGATCACGAATATCACATCCGTTTTTCAGTGCGATACCGTAATCGCGAGATATGGCAGATTGAATATGCAAATTGCGCTTGATCGAATTTGAGAATTCAGTGTCAAATCTGCTTGGGATATGTGTAATCGACCGTGGTGATCACGAATCTGGCATTTGTTTTCCAATCTGCTACAGTAATGACAAGATATAGCATTATCCTTTTCTACAGTAGTATGACTGCAATGCAGCACAGAGTTCTGCTGGATGGATTGAGCTTGAGCTGAAATTTTGTCTGAAGCTTGCTTGGCACATTTTACCATCAAAATAAGAGTGGCACTACTGAAGCTATCGTAATCCATGCGTTATGCAAATATACATACCTGAATTATATGATAATACACCACATTTTATGGGTGCTTCTGACTTATCAGAAGTGTTTAGAAAACAGTTCCATACAGATCAATGGTGTAGTGGTTATGCTGTCCGTTACTTTTCTGGAGGTCCTGGGATCAAACCTCTGCCACAAAAATACTTGTAACTTTTTTGTTTATAACTTTTTTGTTTTGAACATGTTTATGCTATAAAAACTTCGAACTTTTTAGTATTTTAATACTTTGATTTACAGGTGTTAACGCTATAAAAACTTGTATTACACGCACATGCACGCACGCACGCCAAGCTCGCAGACACGCACGCCGAAAAGCACGCATGCAGGCACGCACGCACGCACGCACGCACACGCATGCACATGGACATGGACACGTGCATGCATGCACGCGCACGCTCGATCCCACGCACGCATGCACGCACACACGCACACACACATGGACGCACCCACGCACGCACGCGCACTCATGCACGCACGCACAGACACACATGGACACGGACACACGCAAGCACGCACGCACGCACGCACGGACTCGCGAGTGGGCGCATGCACGCATGCGCGTGTATGTGTTAGCGTTTTAGTGGTGCATTGTTTAAGTTTTTATTGGCGTTGAGCACTGATCGTTGACGCATTAAACGTAATAAATAAAATACTGTGGTGCGTTTCGCCTGGTCCAATGGCCCAATGAACTTGGCCCAATGGCCCAATGGCCCAATGGCCCAATTTTCCCGAAAAAGAAAGCGGCTGAAAACATTTCATGCGTCCGCGTCCGCTGCTGCATCCGATGAAAACTTTCTTAATTTTAGGCTTTGCTTAGGCTTAGTCCAGACTTTGCTTAGGCTTATGCTTTGGCTTTGATTTGGCTTAGGCTTATGCTTCGCTTAGGCTTAGGCTTAGGCTTTGCTTACGTTTCGGACGCAGCGGACGCGGACGCAACAATATGCTTTGCCAAAAAGCGACGACGTAAGGAAGAAACAAGCCCAAGCCCGCCGAAAACCGCCCGCCCACGGCGCGCTGAAATGGAATCGGAAGCGTCTAACCGCAATCCTAGCTTAGACCCGGTCCAAAGGCCTTGCGCCTGCAGATCAAGGTGCATGAACATATGTGAGCAAGCATGCAGATTACAAAAAAAGCCAATTATTATTAGCTGACTCTGAAGGGCTGATTAAAACAATTAGCCCACTGCCTATATGGGATTTATGGTGTGTCTGCTCAAGATGGTATAGTGCCTAATTTTTACTATCGAATGTAATGACTGGAGTTGTAATGACGCAAGAATAAAGCGTTGCAACAAAAAGGGTGAAATGTTTTCCTGTATTGCAGAAGTGCATTGGTTGCATTGGTTGACTTCCTTTGGCTTTTGCTGCAGCACTTTACAAGTTCGTCATTGTTGTTTTTAAACTGACCATTCACAGCATGATTTTATGACACATTGTATTGATGATGAGTCAAACCTGAGGACATGAAAATATTGATACCTTATCACTTCTGAGCACGTTTTTGATGATGAATGACAAACGACAAAAGAGATGAAAGGTTTCTCAGATATAGCAACAATCTCTGCCTATTCTCGCCCCCAACCCCCCATTGGTCATTGAGCTACTCGACCATTGGGGGCCTCTGGGCGATATACTATTTTCGGGCTCTCCCATTCTATCCATCCCCACCTCCCCCCCCCCCCCCCTTGCATCGGTTCGTGGTCTTCTTTGTGTGCGCGTTTTGTGCGTGTTTCGGATTGTTCGTGTTGAGTTGCGAGAGCAAAACGTTTTTGAACATACACCACATACAAACAGACACACCGAAAAGCCTATGCTCTCCCCCCCCCCCCCCCCCTGCCACATAGCATCACCACAGAAAATAAAACAAAACTTCTGCAAATGAGTCTCAGCGCATGTCTGCAATTTACGTCGTGGGTGTGTTGATATGAAATTTATTTAAAACAGAGTGGGTGTTACAAGCAATTCTTTAGTATTCATGCAAATGCGTTGGTTGACATGCATTGGCTTTGGTTGACATGCATTCCAACAATTTGCAGTTTCATCATTGCAGTCATTCATCATTGTACAAGTGCGTATTCTCAACATTATTTTATTTCATGAGACAAATTGATGTTGAACCACTTTGGAACACTTTGCAAGCAGGAGTCCTGAGTTGAAGCGGCTAGTATGTTGCAACGCGGCGACGAGTGCTGTTACACCGCCCTCGCGCGCACGCAATGTACAGAGTCGACAACGACACCAACGGAACGCGTAGCAACAACAGCGGCGCGCAAAATTTGGCGCCACGAGCGTTTCGTTGTGACGACGTGCACATGAACGTACGCGCCTGGTCTGGTCAGTGCGTGCGTGCATGCGCGCGCGCGCGCGTGCGCGCGCGAGAGAGAGCGTTGAACAAGCACGCACATACAGGTCGCGGCAATGCCAGGGCGTTACGAGTGTCTCATGCCTGTACCCAAACA
Organism: Paralinhomoeus sp. GSCO2_6; assembly: GCA_030248085.1. Lineage (NCBI taxonomy): Eukaryota > Metazoa > Nematoda > Chromadorea > Monhysterida > Linhomoeidae > Paralinhomoeus > Paralinhomoeus sp. GSCO2_6. The sequence goes on from JASAMY010002207.1 coordinate 86,703, forward strand.
TCTACGAAAGACCCTCCAAAGTTAACCGTGAGAATGGCGGGCGAAAATATGTAAAAAGTTTGCCTACCGTATGGTTGAACGCTCCATTGAGGGATTCACACCTTACTCTAGATGGTATACTGTACTTGGCTAGTAGAGGGGAGGGGGCAGAGACATTGATGTACAACGCGTGTTGTCATTCGGTTGATTCAAATTTCGATTTCAATCGGCGGTCCAAATCGCAACCGTATGTTGGCGGCAGCAGCTGAGCAGATGCCGACCGGAGGGGTGCCAGCGGCAAGCCAGTACCGTGTTCCTAGAAGTTTGCGAGTAATACTTGTTAATGCTAAAATGCAAAGGCATGATGAATGAAAACAATAGGTCAATAGGTCTTCATTAATGCATCACGCACACACACACACACACACACACACTCACGCACACACACACACACACATACGCACGCGCACACACACACACACACACACACAGACACACACACAGACACACACACACACACAGACACACAGACACACACACACACACAGACACAGACACACACAGACACAGACACACACAGACACACACACACAGACACAGACACACACACACACACACACACACACACACACACACACACACAAAAAAAAACACACACAACACACACACACACAAACACAAAACACACACACACACACACACACACACACACACACACACACACACACACACACACACACAAAAACACAAAAAAACAACCACACAAACAAACAAACACAAACACAAAAAAAAAAACACACAAAAACACAAAAAAAAACACAAAAACACAAAACACACACACACACACACACACACACACACACACACACACACACACACACACACACACACACACACACACACACACACACACACACACACACACACACACACACACACACACACACACACACACACACACACACACACACACACACACACACACACACACACACACACACACACACACACACACACACACACACACACACACACACACACACACACACACACACACACACACACACACACACACACACACACACACACACACACACACACACACACACACACACACACACACACACACACACACACACACACACACACACACACACACACACACACACACACACACACACACACACACACACACACACACACACACACACACACACACACACACACACACACACACACACACACACACACACACACACACACACACCACACGTACGCACATTGCACAAAGAGACAGACAGGCACGCGCGGACACGATCCGTCGCGCCCGCACTGGCCACACGCATCGGCACGCACGCACGCACACCGGCAGGCGGGGGGGGGGGAGTGGCAAGCACGGGATCCAAAAAGAAGAACCGACTCGTGTCCTTTCGACAGGATCTTCTCGACCTTGGTGGATGTCTTGTTCCAGACGAAGATCTGTCCGTCAGAGTCGCCGCAGGCGACGTACTCGGCCGACGGACTGAGACAGGCGCGCGTCAGGTCGTTGCCCACCTTGAACGTCTCGGCGCTGCAAATATAATTAAAAATTTCATTTTTTTTCAAGTTGGATTAGTTCTAAAATTAATAATAGCGATAGCACACACGCGGCGGCAACTCTTGCCTTCTTTTAGAAACGCGCCCAAATCAGATGCAATGTGCAAAATTGCAAACGTGAGTAACTCAACTGTACTTGTGTGTGCACCTCAATCCATCATCCAGCAACTAAACTAGTGCTTTTTTTTAATTTGTCAACATACAGGACATATATAACAAAAATTTGCATATCTACAGTATACCTGTAAACGTGCACCACGCCATTGGTGCGCGTGTCGATGAGGTGGAGGCAATCGTCCCTGGCCGAGCACAGCACCGAATTCGTGTCTGCACATAGATTTGCATAATTATTTAATTAAAAATAATAATAGACTTACCAGGGTGCATGTCGAGAGAGGTGACCCTACCCTCGAGGGTGATCGTGTGCAGCGCCTCGTCCTTGCAGCGGTCGTCCCAGAAGCGCACCTAAATAACGCGAACGCCAAAAGGCAACTTTTGTCTGTGTGTGTGTGTGTGTGTGTGTGTGTGCGTGCGTGTGTTAGTTAGTCACAGGGATTTGTTCTGCCACGGCCGACATCCAAGCATAACAATTCCATCGGCTCGGCTCAAACACCGGGGTGGCACGCGAGCTTGTATGGGGGTGGGCTAATCACCGTAAACCATATGATTAGCCCCGGAGGCTAATTGTTTCGTTCGAGCTCTAGGAGGGTGTATAATTATAGGGGGGGGGCTTATAAACTGTAAGTGTCGATGTGTGGGAAGCTTTGTGGGCGAAAAGGCGCGTGGAGGCGATTTTTAAGGAAAAAAAAACGCTGCACACATACATTGGTACACTCTAACACACTCTCACATGCACACACATACACATAAAGCAGGGTGTACGCGGCAGCGTACAACCTTAATATGTGACAACTTCTTCAATGCGGTTCTTCGAATTTTCAGTCGCTTATAACTCTTGATTGCCTGAACCGATTGTGACGAATGATAACTCAAAAGAACCGCCTTCTAGACCGGAATCGAATAAGCCATCCCGCGTTTCGGTACTCGAGCGCATTAAGACGAAATGTCCGAAAATGTTCCGAAAAAGTGGTGTTTTTTTTTTCCTGTTCTGCACACACTTTTTGGGTCGCCGCTCTGGAACACTGCTGTCGATGTTGACGAAACTTGGCGTGAACACGTGGTATATGATCGCAATTTTGTGCCCCAAGGTAAATTTGTCTAGGTGCTACGGATCTAGAGTTATGGCCGATTTGGTCCTTTTTTGGGACATAGTCGTTTATTTTTGGCCAAAATCCGACAAGAGTAAAACTCGAAAAAAAGCCGAGTAAACACCCAAATGTTTTTTTGATTTCCGTGAAGAGTTTTACGAGGCGAGTCTGGGACGCTTGCATGACATTTGAAATTCTCACTAGATATTGAGATATTGGCAACCAAAATTTTGGAAATTTCGCTCAAAAAAAATTTTGTTAGCTATAGGCGCTTCAACCGTTCGTGGCAGAGCTGTGCTGTAATGACAAAAGTTAATCGTCCGGACCTGGAATAGGTCCGTTTCGACAAATGGCAGCGCTCCGATGCCCATGTATCGGTCGGCCCTCTTCGAAAGGCCATTTTTTGAGTGTTTTGTCCCAAAAGTTTGTTAGCTATAGACGCTGCAACCGTTGGTCACAGAGCTGTGCTGTAATGATGAAAGTTACTCGTCTAGACCTGGAATAGGTCACTTTCGACAAATGAGAGCGCTCCGATCTATATGTTTCACAGTTCGACCCTCTTGGCACACCACCATTTTGGGCAACATTTGAAGCTGTGATCGTGCATTACTTTTGCTTTCCTGGACGAATTCTGGCACGTGATAGCTCAAAAGAACAACAATCAAAGTGGGAATCGATTGAGTCATAACACGTTTCTATACTCTCGCGCATTACCGAGACAATTTTGGAGATGTTACGAAAAATTAGGTACGGCCAAGCTTTTGGCTCTCCGCTCGCTCGCACCTGATCAATCGAAACGAAACTTCGCATGCATCTACGACCCAAAAAAATGAAATACCCTGTGGGATTATTTCTAGGTGCAATACATCGTGACTCGTGAGGTACAGTTTACGTTGCAATATTTTTGGCGCGTTTTGTAAAGTCATCAGACTACTGATCGAGAGGTCGCTGGTTCGACTCCCAGCAGTGACGCCTGTGACGCTTTTGCACGTGTCATCTTGGGAAACCCATCAACGGTTCTTTGCTGCAGCGTCTACAGTCCATCCCACATTCTCTGTCTCTTTTCTAGGTTTTTCTACCAAAATTTTGGCAAATTTTTGATATTTAGGGACGGATGCTCGTTACAGCCCCTAATGTACGAAAATGACACAGCTGCACACTCGCACGCACCCGCGCCCGCCCGCCCGCACGCACGCACGCACGCACGCGCGCGCGCGCGCGCGCGCACGCACAACGTGTACAGTGGTACACGTTTTTCATAAGCTTTATGGTGCAACACTGAGCATGCGTCCGTGCTGGTCTGCTGCTGTGGATTTGTATGTGTGTGCGTGCGTGAGTTTTCGATTACCGTAAACCCTATAATTAGCCCCCCGGGGGCTAATTTTTTCGTTCGAGCTCTAGGAGGGTGTATAATTATAGGGGGGGGGGCTAATTATAGGGGGGGCTTATAAACTGGAAGTGTCGATGAGTGGGAAGATGTGTGGGCAAAAAGGCGCGTGGAGGCGATTTTTAAGGGAAAAAGGCGCTGTGCACACACGTTGGTACACTCTAACACACTCTCACACAGTCTCACATGCACATACGTGTACATACATACACATACGCGACCATACATACACCCAGACATGGAAACATGTGCCTTTTAGACGATGGTTCATTTAGAGCGGGGGCGTAATTATAGGGGGGGCTTATTAACTCAAAGTGGTCTTGGGAGGGTGTATTATTATAGGGGGGGGCGGCTAATTTTGGGGGGGGGGGGCTAATTATAGGGTTTATGGTAATCTTTATTTTACGAAAAAACACTGTATTAAGGAAAATTTTGCAGGTGGCTGCAAAAAAAAGAGAATATGTGACGCTCCTTTAGGTCCAGTTTGAAAAAACGTGGTATTAAAACGTATATATTATTAACGTGGTAGCCACTTCAGCAGATGATCAACTCCAGTTTGGACAAACCGTGTATAATCGAACCAAACGCAGCAACACGTCACATATTCGGCGTTTGTTGTGTGAGCCATCGCACACAACCACAACACCACCACCATCAATCCAACCTCACAACTCGTTCATCTCGCTGACGATGTGCTGCCATTCATAGGCATTACATGGATGGACAGGGCACACAGCCAAAGATACTGCATAGATAACTTCGCTGCCCTGCCCGTTCCAAAGTTTAATGTGGCTTGCTCTTACAGTAAGTAAGTGATATGTAGCATCATTTCACAATCTTAAGTACCAGTACATACCCTACATTCAACTTCGATTCTCGTCCATCTTTGTTCCGCTTCTGTTAGCCTGTGCCTATGGACGGGACTGCCATCTGTGGGCGGCAAGGACAAGGCCCGCTCTCGTCTCTGAGTCTAAGGAATGAAAGGCCTCGGTCCTGATGCAGCCTGGACTGCCTTTCCAGTGATCCAAGCGAGCGAGTGAAGCGAGCACAACAAACGCCGAATATGTGACGTGTTGCTGCGCTTGGTTCGATTATACACGGTTTGTCCAAACTGGAGTTGATCATCTGCTGAAGTGGCTACCACGTTAATAATATATACGTTTTAATACGTTTTTTCAAACTGGACCTAAAGGAGCGTCACATATTCTCTTTTTTTTTGCAGCCACCTGCAAAATTTTCCTTAATGGTTAATGGTTAGGTTATAAAATCACCTTTTTGGTGTCACCTAGCCATGTCTCGCACGTGATAACGTAAACAGTTGGCGGGCGTTGCACTTCCCTCTCTCCTATTTGCTAACTGTGGACATTTGTACTTTGTTTGTTGTGACACTTGTGTACCCATGATTCGCTCACTCGCTGTGCTTCGCCTTTGTGCCTTTGTAATGTCGTACACCGTGCTTCGACGAATAAATAAACAAACAAACAAACAAACATACGCGACTGTACATACACCCAGACTTTCATCAGACAATGGTCCTTTTAGGGAGGGGGCGTAATAATAGAAGGGGGGAAGGCTTATAAACTCAAAGTGGTCTTAGGAGGGTGTATAAGGGGGCTAATTATAAGGTTTACGGTAGCTAACTCATGTTAGCTGCGAGCGACTGTGCATCGTCTAGACAGCGAACCTTCCTGTCGAAGTGCGAGCTGACGACGGAGGCGCCCGCGGTGCCCGTGTTCGCGACCACGTCCGTGACCACCGAGCCCACGAACAACGTCTTGACGCCTGCGGGCAGCAAATGATCCACAGGTACAATGCAGACGACAGCAGGCGACTGTGCTTTTCGTACAGCGTTAGTCCAGCCAATTCCATACCAGTAACCTGGCTTTTAGCCCATACCATACCGTAAAAAGCCCAAGCCGGAAGTTTTTCTCCACCCGTCTAAAATGGAAAGAGTGAGTGCTTTTGAGCTATTTTCAGTCTTGCCGAATAAGACATATACCACCAGAATAACACTATTTAGACTGTAGTTTTGACTAAAGAGGCGTCTGTCTATTTAGGCAGACGACGCGTTTGGTGCACATGCTCCATTAGAGTTCCGCTGGACATTTACATTCATTTAGCGAACGAGCACTCCCCCCCCCCTGCCCACACTCGGTCGGCCGGTGTCAGAGTCCAAAACCGGCCCCAGGCCAGAACCGCCAGGGGGAGAAAAACAAGAGGGGCGGCTTTGGACTGCAACACCGGCGGCCGAGCCTGTGGCATTGCGAGGCAAAGGAAGTCAAGAATGTGTGGGTGTGACTCACAGCGGTGACTGCGCAGGTCCCAGAACTTGACGGTGCGGTCGTGGGAGCCGCTGACGAGCCTGCCCACGTCCGTGCCTCGGAACTTCGCCGAGAGCACCTTGCCGCTGTGCCCGTTCAACGTGTCCTGAGAGGCGAGAACCACATGGCGACACGCACACGCACACACGCACACACGCACACACGCACGCGCACACCCACGCACGCACACACACACACACAGGCATACGTACTCGGAGCCGGCGGTCGCCCAGCGTCCAGATGCGGACGGCGAAGTCGTTGGAGGCGCCCGCGATGAGTTTCTCCTCGCAGTCGAGGTCGATGTTGGTCACGGACTGATTCGAGCCGGCGAACTGCGCGCGGCACTCCGGCTTGCCTGTCAAGAGCCGAACGAGGCCGATTAGTCCCCCACCTCGAGACCATTCGCCTCTCCGTGCGTGCGTGCGTGCGTGCGTGAGCGCGCTCCTCATACACAGCGTCGACCAAGAGAACGCACGAGACGGCAGCGCAGCGGATGGCCTAGTGGTAGAGAATCGGCCTCTTACGCGCACCGTCCTGGGTTCGATTCTCGAGGGATCCACTAAACACGAGTCTTTCCCTGTCCATGGACTTTGTCGTGCCGTCGCTGCCCGAAATTACAGATGGCGTTCTTCCGAACGTCTTTGGCTAGTCATGCGGCTCTAGACGGGAAGGCGTCGCGGAGAAGGGTATGCTATACGGGTCATTGACGGCCTCCTAACGTTGCCCCTAATGAAAGAACAACAACAAAAACAACAACAACAAGTCCAAATGGGTATGAGAACAAATGCAAGAACAAAAAAAGAGCACGCGAAAGCGCACCCCTCTCGACGGCCCACAGTTTGATCTTTCGGTCGCCGCCGGCGGTCGCGAACTGCATCTCCAGACCGCCAGAGGCCGCCAGCCAACGCGCGTCATTCACTTCCGCTTCATGCGCCTCCTAAGTCAATGGATCGATTCTACTACGGTACCCAGCTGTTTTGCTGCTGTGTTGAAACATTAAAATCGGTTCCCGAATAAACGAGTAGCACCCCCCCCCCCCCAACACAAACTAATTCGCTTCTCACCAAAACCAGCCACACAAGCAGACACGCAGGTTGCGGCGGGGGGGGGGGGGTGGCAAAGCAACACTTGCTTAACGAACAATGAACATGTCAGAAAATAATAGTGGAAGTACTTACGAATGTCAGCAGTCGGCGTTGTGGAACGGCGTCGCCCAAATGGACGACCCCATCGGCGACCATCGCGAATCTGAAAACAAAAAAGAAACAAAAGCCTGATTCAGATTATTGCAAACAATCGCATTTCGTAAAAATGTCGTAAAGTTCGCAATTGTCTCGCAGCAGAAGAAGCCTCTCCTACCTTTCTAAGCCACCCTCCTCTCAAAAAATGAAAATTGGTTCGGTTCGGTTTTATTTATTTTATTTATTTATTGGGTAAAAAGGAGCGGTAGTATTTTTCACTTTGAGCACTCTGCAAAATCCAAACTTCGATAAAAGCGAGCGTTCGGTGTGTCCTTTTTCGTCTAGTTATGACACAAAGACATGGCTCCCGAGCAACGGACTTGCTTTCGTCGAACATGGGCACCTTCTCCCGAGCCGCTTCGTGTAGTTTCTGCTGCAGTTGCTCCTGCCGTCTTCTGCAACATGAGCCGTCATGAGCAGACATGTCTATGCATATATGGCCGTGCGTATGGCCCAGTGATAGGGAATCGGCCTCTTGCGCCGACACGGTTCTCGGGGTTCGATTCTTAGCGGATCCACTAGATGGAGGACACCCCCCTTTCGATGGGTTTTCGGAGTTTCTCGTGCTGTCGCTGCCCTAGACTACAGATGGCGTTCTTCCAAATGTCTCTGGCTGATTATGCGGCTCTAGACGGGAAGGCGTCTTGGAGATGGGTCAACAATGTTCGTTATTCATGTGTGATGTCAACACGAGCGTACCTGGCCGCTAATTCGTTCTCTTCGTTCAACTTGTCGACCTGCTGCTGTCTCAGCGCCGTGAACCTAAAAAAAAAACATAAATAAAAAATAAAAAAGGCGCAGACGTTGTGCTTTGGAGTAACTTTTCGCCCAAGCGTGCGCAAGGGGAGGGGGGGGGGACTGGTTTCGTGCAACCCCTGTCAGAAACCCACCCCCTACTAGAATCTCGAAATTTTCAAAAGATCTCTAAACAATGCGCACTAAGCACTACACAGTACACACTGGGGATGAGCACGGGCCTGCACATCTCGGCCCGGCCCGCCAGATAGTCCGGCCCGGCCCGTCCAGCTGCTCAATATCGCAGGCCCGGCCCGGCCCGCCACACGAAATAAGTACAGTCACTACAGTGTACAATTTACTGAAATACCGTATGCCAATTGGCCTGATTTACTTAACGGAATGACGAATCCACCTCTCAGAATCGCAGTTCACAACCATTTTACGGCCTTTGCGCCATTTACGCGCGACAGACGCGCGTCATTGAATACAAAGTTGCTAATACGGTGCCGAATAGTCGCCGATACGTACAATGCATTACATAGGTAGCTATCTACGTTGGCCAGCCAAGAACGTCCGGCCCGGCCCGGCCCGCACCCTCAAAACGCAGGCCCGGCCCATGCTCATCTCTACTACACACACACACACACACACACACACACACACACACACACACACACACACACACACACACACACACACACACACACACACACACCACCCATAACAGACAAACAACAACTTGAGAAGAACCCAACGCCGAGCCTGTTGTCCAGTCCTTGCACTGCACACACCACGCACACGTGACCAATGCTCGCGCACGCAAACGCGCATGGGAAAACCAGTTAGGCAGTGTAACAGCTGAGTCGCTCTGTCTATGCACTGCCCAACAATAGAGAGAGATCCTAGTTGAAATGTTGAGTTAGCCAAAAAAAAATTTCTAGAGACAGTTGGGCTCCTAGATTTCGACATGAGAGAGGTTTCAGACAAGGGTCAAAAGGAAATGAGATACACCTTTGCACTGTTGGAATCGATCGACACAATCGCATTCACACTCCCATTGCAAAGGAACAAAAAATTATGAAGTTATGGAAGAAATAGTTGTTGCTGTAGTCCGTATCAGGGTGTACGCGTCAGCGTACAACCCTAATATGTGACGACTTCTCAATGCGGCTTTTTGAATTTTCGATCGCCTATAACTTTTGATTGCCTGAACGGATTTTGGCGCGTTATGGCTCAAATGAACCGCCTTCTTCTGGGGCATCGAACGCGCCGTAACGCGTTTCCTTGTTTTGCTGCAAGGGGGCGATACCTCCGAAAATGTTGTGGAAACGCGGGTTTTTTTTCTCTTGTTCTCTGCCACTTTTTTGGACCGCCGCTCCCGAATGCCACTTGCGATTGTGCTGAAACTTGGCGTGTAAGCGCGGCCAATGATGGCATTTTCAACCTCCAAAGCATTTGCCTCTAGGTACTACCAGTGTTGAGTTATGGCCGATTTTGCCCGTTTTTTTGGACATAGTCGTTTTTTCGGTCAAAATTTTGTGCGCTATAGGCGCCTCAACCGCTCATCGCAGAGATTTGCTATAATGGTGAAAGTTGATCGCCTAGACATGTAGCATTGTACTTTCAACAAATTGGGCGCGACCAGTGTCTATATCGACAATGGCGATTTTTTTTGTTAGTTGCACCAAGAGTAAAACTCCAAAAAATTACATGTAAACCACCAATTTTTCTTCGATTTTCGTCAACAATACGCCAAGGCGAGTCCTCGGTAAGTCAATGTTTCGAAAGTTTCATCACTGGATAATGAGATATGAGCTCCTGAACCTTCGAAAAATGACTTTTTTCTTATATTTTTTTAATATTTTTTTTTGTTAAAGTAATCGGTATAAAACTTTGCAAGCATACGCTGTATACAATCAGAAATTAATCCCCCAAATGGATTCTTCCTAAATACCCGCCATTTTGAGATCTGTAACACTTAGTAACATTGGGTCTTGGACAACCAATCGAAAGGTCGCGGGTTCGACTCCCGCTGGCGTCTCTGCCATCTCCTGAAAACCAATCAATACTGCGTTACCCCAGTGTCCTTTCCTGCTCCACCCATGTTGTTCCCACGACTCACCCTACGTTTTTTCAGTTTTTTTTCGTTTTTCTTTTCAGATGTTAAAATATTTTTTGGCTGACTTTATCAAAGCAGTGAACATCAAGTGCTTTTGGGATGTGCACTCTCATGTGCAACCCCACAAGGCGCGCATGCATGCATGCACGTACGCACGCACGCACGCACGCACGCACACACACACCAACGCACGCACGCACGCCCGCACTCTCGCATGCAGCAGGTACTCTCGCACGCACGCACGCACGCACGCACGCACGCACGCACGCACGCACGCAGTCACGCACGCACGCACGCACGCACGCACACACACACGCACGCGAGCACGCACGCACGCACGGACGCGCACTGACGCACGCACGCACGCGCGCACTCACGCACGTCCGCACCCCCGCACGCACCCACTGACGCACGCACGCACGCCCGCACACTCGCATGCACGCACCTTCGCATGCACGCACGCACGCACCAACGCACGCACGCACGCACGTCCGCACTCTTGCACGCACACACCAACGGACGCACGCACGCCCGTACTCTCGCATGCACGCACGCACGCACGCACTCATGCACGCACGCACGCCATAGTTGACCACCATCTTGGCCGCGCAGAGGGCCACGTAGGACGCGTCCTCAACGGGCATGCTGATGGTGGTGGCGTCCTCGTGGTCAGGCTTGGGGTAATGAGCGCGTCACACGCCACTCGCTGCGCGCGCGTGCGCAAGCATGCATGCATGCACGCACGCACGCACGTACGGGAACCACTGTATCAGGAATTAGGAAAAACCACTGTATTAAGGAAAAATTTGCAGGCAGCTGCAAAAAAGGAGAATATGTGACTTTCCCAGACTGAACTACAGAAACAACAATGGTAGAACATTGCAGTCAAGTCCACTTTGAAAAATGATTGTATAAGAGCATTGCAGTTGATGTGGAGTCCACTTTGAAAAACGATTGTATAAGAGCATTCAACGATAGGAACCATCGATTTGCCTGTCACATATTCGGCTTTTTTATCGGGAGCTATTTCATTTCAGAAAACGGCACGCACGCACCAAGTAATGATACTTTTTGGTATGGTATGGTAAATTGGGTTTGCAGAACAGCTCCATAAATTATACCTTAACAGCCTGTTGTGTACATAGTACATACACTCTCTGGGGCAGCGTATGGCCTAATGGTAGAGAATCGGCCTCTTGCGCACATGGTTCTGGGATCGATTCTTGATGGAGCCACTAGATCAAGTGATGCCCTTTCAATGTACTTTCTTGTGCCATCACTGCTCTAGATTACAGATGGCGTTAGCACAACGAACTTCTAGCAGTGTGATACTGTCCATACAGCGATCCCGACTGCACAAGTGTTTGCAGAACAGAAGAATTAGGAGATACCATAAGTGTGGTAGATTCAAAATTATCGATTCGTTCAATCGTCATATGTATTTCCGTGTCTGTGGGCGCGCGTGCGTGCGTGCACGCGTTTGTGCATACAGGTACATACGTGCGTGCGTCCATGCACGCGCGAGCATGTGAGTGTGTGCATTTCTGTGGATATGCACTATGGATATCTCTGTTATGCGTAAGTCCCACACCACTGTACTTTGTGCAGTCTGTCATTATGCAGCGAGCGGTAAAAACGCCGAATATGTGGCAGGCAAATCGATGGTTCCTATCGTTGAATGCTCTTATACAATCGTTTTTCAAAGTGGACTCCACATCAACTGCAATGCTCTTATACAATCATTTTTCAAAGTGGACTTGACTGCAATGTTTTACCATTGTTGTTTCTGTAATTCAGTCTGGGAAAGTCACATATTCTCCTTTTTTGCAGCTGCCTGCAAATTTTTCCTTAATTATAATAGCGTGACATATCAAGCCACCAAAACTCCGCATTCTGCACCACCCAACACTCTTCTTAATGTAAACATCGAGAAATTTAGCAAATCCTAGCAACCCCTTAATCCTTTTCAAATCCTAGTAACCCTTAATTTAGCAAATCCTAGTAATTCTTAGGAGGGTCGAAATGGAAAATTTCGCACCAAAATAGCATGTAGATGGTATGTACAAAAAGTAGAATCGAAAGTGCACTTCAGGGGTTTTTGGGATCATACTATGCTGAAAATTAGACGAAAACGAGCATTCTACCAATTTTTTCAATATTGAGAGGTGTCCGGGGGGGGGGGGGTCCGCAAAAAAAGCTATAGCCAGTGGGGGGGGGGGCAAACCTTGCAATGAGCGCCTGCAGTTCGTCCTCGGCGGTCCTGAGCTTCTGCAAGCTGCCGTTGTACGCCGCCTGCAGGGCGATGTGATCGTCTCTGATCAGCTGATTGTCCCGATTCAACTGCGCGATCTGGGTCGTCAACGCGGCCGATTTTGACGAAGCATTCTCCAAGTCCTCTGCCGCCCTATCCAAGCTGGAACGGAGCCATACCTGTAACTGGGGGGGGGGGGTTTGGGGGCCCCGCAAAATTTTGCCAACACCCACCCAACCCCCCTCCCCAGAATTTTCCCAAGGGATTTTCACTCTGTCTAAAACGATAAAAGTGAGTAAATGTTGGTGTATTTCTGTGCTTTGGAGTGTTATATCACCATAAAACAGCTAAAGAACACTGTTTAGGCCCTATTTATACCCATTTTGACCAAAAAGTACCAGTATAACTCAACAAATGGCTGGCTACCCCCACTTTTTGCTCCAGACACCCCCCAGAATTCGGCCATTTACCCCCCCCCCCCACTCTTCCAGACCTGGTTACAGGTACGAACGCAGCGGGTAATCCCTCCCCTCCCCGAATCGGTGCAGATTATACAATCCAAGGGGCGAGGGGGCATCGGGGGCATAATAGGTGTTGATTGGTCCAAAAGCCATGGGGGGGGTATCTGGGGGTTTCGAGGGGGGTCTAGAGCCATCCCGGATAAAATGTCTGGGATCGAAAATTTAGGAGGAGGGGTGGTCGAAGTAGGGGGATTCTACACCATAATAACGTGTAAAATGGGCACTTTTTTGTCTCAAATGGGTCAAAACAAGGTCTAAATAGCACTTTCAGGCGTTTTTGGCTCACACTACACTGAAAAAGAAACAAAAACACGCATCTTCACCCAATTTTTTAAATATTGAGAGAGGGTTTCCTGCAAGTTATCCAGGATGGCGATATCCAGGGGGCCTCTCTCCCGCAAAAAAAGCGGGACGGCTATAGCCAGGGGGAGGGTGAACCTCCCCCCCTGAGCCCACCTATGATGGGGGGGGGGCAGGCGGTAGACCCCTATGAGGCATAGGTGCCCGCTGGGGGGGTATAGGGGGGGGGGGGGTATACCCCTCCCCTGGAAGACCCTATCTCGAACGACTTTCGGGAGGACCCCTCCCCAGGCTTTTATTTTCTGGAGCTTCAAGCCAATTTGTCTAGTAAAAATGGCAAAAAGTGTGCCTGCGGTGCTATGAGGTCTGATCTATGCTATGAGGTCACCACTGCCTATGGCTATATAATGGCCTATCCCCCTCCGTCCATGTGGCATTCCAACCAAACCTCTTCTTGAGTTGGTCGCAATCTCTCTCTTTCTGCTGTAGTCGATTGCTCGTCTCAATAAGCTGTTGGTCGTTCTACAAACAGACTGTCATGCCACGTTTAACATACGGATAAACAAACAAAAACAAAACTTACAAGCAATAGATCACATTCACAAATCAAACGCAAATCACATTTGTTTTGCAAAATGTTTCGCGAGGATCGGATTTGCATAAAATTAGTTAATTAATTAACTGACTAAAATTAAGCTTACCAATGCCTTTTTTCTATAGACATCATTGAGTTCCAACTGTAAACTTTCAACTTGGCTTGACGAAGCGGCACCGCTAAAGTGAAATTTAAATCAAACATTACTTAAATTAAACATACACATAAACAAACAACATAAATAAAGTAACAAATTAATTAAATAAACAAAAAATTAAATCGAACAAAATAGTTGAAGAAGATTTAGTACCCGCTCCCGCCGGTCAATTTCAACTGCTGATTTTGCGCGCTGAGTAGTGTGACCTTGTCCATTAAATCCGCGTCTAAATTCGGTTTATTTCACATTTATAGGCTCCTAGACGCAAAGAATAAATGTGCACATAAAAAAAAAACTTACAAGAACTAAATAGTTGTCGAAAAACAGCATTTTTTCGGTTTCGTTCGCGCATAGATTTCAAGATCTTCTCACGAAAACTATCAGCCATTTTTTTGCTTCTCTTTTTACGAAACTTTTTTTTTCGTAATAAAAATTGAAAATCTGAAAACCGTATGTTACGAAAAACCCTTCTCATTTGCACCATTTGCACAGATTTCATTTTCTCCATTATTCCGGTGCGGCATTGTCATCCTGTGTCCCCGTCAAAGTCTTTCAGCAACAAATATTCATTCATTTTGGACTCGGGCTGAGGATCACATACCTGCAACTGGGGGGGGGGGCGTACCACCCCCACTATTTTTTCAACACCCCCCCCCCCCAAACCCCCCAGAATTTCCCAAGGAATTTTCACTCCGTCTAAAATGATAAAAGTGAGTAAATGTTGATGTATTTCAGTGATTTGCAGTGTTATATGACCATCAAACAGCTGAATAACTCTGTTTAGACCCCATTTATTTCTACCCATTTTGACCAAAAAGTACCAGTATAACTAAAAAATGGCCAGCTACCCACCACTTTTTGCTCCAGACACTCCCCCCCCCAGAATTCGGCCGTTTACCCCCCCCCCCCCACTCTTCCAGACCCGGTTACAGGTATGGAGGCTCAGGCCTAGACTTCCATTTAGGCTTTGATTTGATTTCTTAAGACTGTCGTAGCTCAGTTCAAAGCCACGCCGAAGGCTGCAAATTGAACGTCGTCTATGCGAAAGGAACCACAATGTCCATAAGTGAGGTGGAGTCTGCAGCGGAGCAGAGCGTGGCTCTCGTCCGAAGCGAGCTGACGAGCAGGCGCTGACGCTCGTGAACGCGCCAGCGTCGTGCATGACCTACGGGCTATGGCTACCACGTACCGGCAAGAACCAACCGACCGTCAAAGATGCGTTCCAGTTATGATGTATCCGGACATACATTGTAAGTACCGTACTCGTCGCCCTGCCTGCGCGCTCTGTATTTACAATGTGTACGCGACTTAGAGCGTGGGCGCGTCAAGGCGCCTCAAGTGGCGCCCATCCGTCAATCATCCGCTGGCCCCTCTGCGTGCCTCTCGTTGCCCGCTCCCTCTCACGCTTGCGGGCCTATTGTGTAACGGCGCCGCCTGCGCCCCATCGCCTTGATTGTTTTCGCTTCTCTGGCGCAGGCCATTCAGTTGGTGTTTTGCCCCGCTCCGTTGACACAATACGGAAAAGAAAGCTCGTGTACAGGACCTAACGCGCGAGCCACAACCAAAACACAACAAGTTACCTGACCAGTTTCAGGCGGAGCGTTCGAACAACGGCGGCGAGCGCTTCCCGCCCAACGCCTCCTGCTGCAGCATCACGGAGTGCTGGAGCATTGTCGTCACCGCTTCCCGCCCAACGCCTCCTGCTGCAGCATCACGGAGTGCTGGAGCATTGTCGTCACCGCTTCCCGCCCAACGCCTCCTGCTGCAGCATCACGGAGTGCTGGAGCATTGTCGTCACCGCTTCCCGCCCAACGCCTCCTGCTGCAGCATCACGGAGTGCTGGAGCATTGTCGTCACCGCTTCCCGCCGGTAAAGTACGCTAAGTTCGGGCGGGTAAAGTACGCTACAAAACACTCCATAAACGGGTCGTCTGCTTTCCAAGTTCTCCACCTGGCCATTAATTCAAGCTTACGCTAAGAATTGGATGTTCACTTCGCGTCATTCGGATTTCCATACAAACCAAACCACAAACTTTTTTTACAAGTTTTGTGAGTTCTGTCTGCGGCAATAGCCTCCCACAGACATTACGCGCGCTCGTTGCCGCTGCACTGGACGCGTCATCCCAACTCCTACGATAATTTTTTTTTTTTTGGAGGTTTGAGACCGAAGTGTCAGGTGAGAGGGGGACCATAGGCCCTTGGTTACCTCTGCCTACAAGACCGATTGTCTCAATGAGAACAGCGATCAGGGGGCACAGTTTTTGGCGCGAGCCCCTTGCCCAAGGGGGTTACTGTTATTGGCAGTCTTGCCACGCTGAGGATTGAACCCCGCACCTTGCGGTTTGGAGCCAACGCCTTAGCCCAACTGCGCAAACAGCCGCAAAAATAATGCCAGAAAGAACACGCCAGAACCATCCAAGTTCGATTCGTGCCGTTGGAAAAGAATCACGCTTGCGTGTCCATCGCAGTCGGTGCCGATGCTTCCATCTCGACACCAGGCATCTCTCTAAACGCGCTGCGGCAATTCCCAGAGAGTCGGTGAACACAACCATGCTTCTAGGGGGAGGGGGGAGAATTTTTTCTAATGATTCAGCGTCCTTTTTTCAGATTTGCTACCATCGAACAGCAAGTAACGCTAGTGGACCAAAACGTACCACTTGGATGCTATTTTGGTGTAAGCTTCTGCGGCCACTCTCGGCCTGACCTGGTTACGGTATGGTCTCTAAACATTTTGTGCTGTTTTGTGGTCCTATTACACTGCAAAGTACGCAAGAACACCAACGTTGACTCACTTTTATCGCTTTTGAGGGTGGAAATCCCTTAGAAAATTCTGCTGGGGAGGCGGTTGAATAGTAGGGTCCCCCAGTTACAGGTATGGCTAGACGTTCGTCAGAAGCTCTGCTCGACAACCTCAGCGCTGTCGTCAGCGCCGATTCCGCCAGTTCCGACAGGCGGCGTCTGTCGACTGACGACATTTTCGGCAGCGCCACCGTCGACAGAAGCGCGTCGACAGGCGGCAGGAGGCGAGCCAGCGCCTCCGGCTCCGTCGAATATCCTGCCGAATTTTCACGATTCGAAAATAGTAAATTTCGACAATTCCACAACCCAAAAAAATCCGACCCGACCGGCGAGTGCGAGCTCTCTGACGACTGCAAAGAAGCGCGTGCTTTTCAGCCGGTTCAGAGGGTGCGGCGAGCTGACGACCGCTGTCCAGTCGTCCACAGAGGCGATGCGTTGCCACACCTGACGACAGCGAACACTCTATTTTTTTTTTAAACATTTTCGACAATTTTTTCCGTCGACATCGCACCTCGACCAGATTGAGGCCGTGTCGCGAGGCCAGCTCGACGACGGTGGCCAACTGGTCAACTGTCGCGCTGCCGTCGGCCAGCGTCCTCTGAAGGTGGTCGACACAAGAATGCCTTTCTGCTTTTCTGCCTTCCCATGCCCCCCCCCCCCCCTCCCCCAAAATATCTGTAGCCGGGCCAGATCGAGTGGGGGGGGGGTACCCCGATTTGGGGGAGGCTTCCCCAGTTACAGGTGGGACTGCCAACAAGCGACGTACGTTGACGAGTTGCTGGGCCGTCAGCGGCGGTTCGTCCAATGCGCAGTTTTCCTTGTCGACAGCTAGGTCGTCGTCGTCTTCGTCGGCCGTCGACAGCTGTCGACGCTGCTGGTAGCGCAGCAGCTCGAGACATCTGTCGACCGCTTCCACGTCGACATCGTCGGCAGCCAGCGCCGTCAGCTTCGACAACGACAGCAACGTCTAAAAACAAGATTCGAAATTCTGACGAACTCGGTCGACGGCGCCAGTCGGCAGGTCAGACGCACTCTCTGACGACGGCTGGAGTTGCGCTCCTCTTTGGCGAAGCCGCTCAGCAGTTGCGATGCCTCAAAGGATACAAACGAGATGCGGAGGGTGTGTGCGCTAACACGCTTGCGACCTTCAAGATTCAAATGCAAGCACCAGACACACACACACACACACACACACACACACACACACACACACACACACACACACACACACACACACACACACACACACACACACACACACACCTTTTCAAAGTGGTCACTCTTGACTTCGAGAATCCAGCGCGCCTCCTTCTGAAAGTCGTCCAGGAATTCGGCGACGCCGCTGCGATTCGGCTCGCCCTTGAACAGACCCGAAGTCTGTCCTGAAAAGTGTGCGTGCGTGCCTGCGTGCGCACACGCGCGCGCGTGCACGCATGCTTGCGCAACTCGGTGACACCGCGCAGCGACAACGGGCACTGCATGGCCCAGTGGTAGAGAATCGGCCTCTCGCACGCACGCCTCTCTGGGTTCGATTCTTGACCGATCCACTAAAAACGAGTGTTTCCCTATCGATGGATTCTCTCGCGCCGTCGCTGCCCTAGATTACAGATGGCGTACTTCCAAATGTCTTTGGCTGATTCTCTGGCACTAGACGGGAAGGCGTCATGGAGAGGGGTATGTAGGCTATATGGGCCATTGACGGCCTCCTAGCGTTGCCCCCCTTAATTCAACAACAACAACACCAACAACAACAACAACAACAACAACAACAACAACAACAACAACAACAACAACCACCACCACCGCCGCCACCACCACCACCACCACCGCCGCCGCCGCCACCACCACCACCACCACCACCACCACGACCACCGCCACCACCACCACCACCACCACCACCACCACCACCACCACGCGACAACACCAGACGTTGCAAACAGTGGGCGCTCTCAGCTCGGCAACCGACCCTGGTCCAGATACCACTTGTACAGCACCCTGTTGAAGCGCTCGCCCCGGAACTTCGCCCGGTAGTGCTCGAGGAGTTGGTCGCGTTCCGGGGACGCTTGCGCCATGTCGACCAGCTCGTGCAAGTCCACGAACTCCTCGGCGAGCTGTCGAGCCGTCGACAGCTCGGCAGTCGCCGAGCGAAACTGTCGGAGGAGTCGGCGACGCTTTTGGCCGTACTCCGAGCTCGCGTCGTCCGTCTGCCAACGGGGGGAGTTGACTTTACGGGGAATGCCCCCCCCCCCACATGTACGCAACGCAAATTTGTCGCAGAGTATATAAGCTTCGCAGACGATTTTGGCTGCGTTTCTGATTTCGCGGCCCAAGACCAGTGCCAATGGTCAGATGTCTTAGAAAGCACAATTTCGGCTGTCGTCGTGGCGTTTTTCGCAATTCCTAATGTTCTCGAGGAAAAAAGAACCGTCAGTCTTAGACAGCGAAAAATCTGCGACATTCTCGAGTGAAGCAGCATGCGTGTACCTCATCGCTGACGGCGGCCGCGCGGCCGACGGAGGCGGCCCAGTGGTCGCGCGCGTCGACGAGCAGGATTCGAAGAATGGAGGCGCAGGCGTCAACCAGCGCTCGCCACTCCGCCGAATCGCTCGTCCAAGAGTCCGTCGACGCGACGGCGCCACCTCGCAGCTCGGCCGCCGCCTTGAGTAGGCGGTCCAGCTGAATTCATTCCCTCTCCCATGCGCGCCTGCGTCGGCCATCTCAGTCGGCCACTTCCACGTGCGCGTCCTTATTGTTGTTGTTGTTGTTGGATTTAAGGGCAATGGCACACATGGCATACCCATCTCCTCCACGACCTTCCGTCTAGAGGCACAAGTAACTAGGACCGCCAAAGACAGTCGGACGGACGCCAAATGCGTTCTAGAGCAGGGACAGCTCGAGAAAATCCATGGACGGTGAACTCCTCTTTAGCGCTTGCACCAAGAATCGAACAGAGAGGCGTGCGTGCAAGAAGCGCCGATTCTCTAATGCCAGGCGTCATCTCCGTTGCGGCCGCGTTACCTGCGACTCGCAGAACCTGCGCACGCCGGCCGATTCGTGGGCCGTCCAGAGGGCGGGCGTGGTCTCCCTTCTGTTGCCGGCGACGAGCGCCGAGGGGCCGACGGCGCGCCTTCGACGCCCGTCGGCGGCCAGCAGCACCGCCTCCAAGCCGGCGCCCACGACGCGCCAGCTCTCGACCGCGGCGTCGACAAAGGCCCACAGGCGGCCTGACTGCCACGCGCGGCGGCTCACGTCCTCCAGGTGCAGAAAGAGGTCGTCCACTTCTGAGACCTAGAGAGGGCGTCGTCATTTCCAACGAGCCGACAGTGCGAACTATAGGCTTGAAGCGCACCTCTGGGTGAGCGCGGCAGGCCGAAGGGGGGGGGGGTCGCATTTCGAGCGAGTGGTGGGCAACGGGGCACCCCCCCCCCCCCCCCCCCAAAAAAAGGTTCGTTTGGAAGCAGAAACACGCGCGCTGGTACAAAACAAATTTGAAAACCGAGGGTCACCCTCTGCATGCAGGCCACAAGAGGGGCGGCCCCGTCGGCCGACTCCTCGGTGGGCGTGGTCGTCGCTGCCGACGCGTCGTCGACGGTCGACGCCGCCGTCAGCTCCGTCGCGGCCGTCGACAGGAGCGTCGGCAGCGCGCCGCCGCCGCAGACGACAGCCGCCGAGAGGGACGACGCAAAGTCGAGCTTCTCCAAAAACTCCTCCAAAAAGAGACGCGCGTCGGGAAAGCTGCGCCCGTGAGCCGCGTAGACGGGCGTGTCAGCGATCTAAATTGCAAAGAAAGAGCGGCCGATGAGCACTTATACAAAAAAAAAATATTCAAAGACCTTTTCCCAAAGACCAAAGGTCTTCAAAAACGAGACGACCAACTCCAGCGCCTTGCGCTTGTCCGAAAGTCGTCGACAGAGCTCGACGAGTGTCGTGGGGCCGTCGTCGACAGCTGCAAGTTCGTCAGGGCAGCTTGTCGACGGCAGCGTCGTAGCGAGTGTGGCTCAGTGGTAACGAGTCATATAGGCGTGCTTGGGGCCGGGGGTTCGACTCCCAGCACGGGCCACCAACGATTTACTCGTCCCCTTGCGTAAGGAAGGGACGCAAGCTCTCATTGCCAGGCCTATTCCTGTTGTCGGTCAGGGTGGCGCCCCACCCAACCACGTGACCACGACCCGTTACAGGTCCCAAGCCCTACGATTACAAGTGCCGTGTGGCGGCGTCGAGCTGCCAGGACCAGGAGATTCAAGTCCAAAACTCGTGTTTTCGGCACCCACTCTCGTCGGCGACCTCCCTGCCGAGCTCGACCACCGCCTCGGCCGTCGCCCGCGCCTCCGCGGCGCCGCCGCCGCTCGTCGCCGACTGTCGAGGACGCAGCAACGGGTCGAGAATCGCGCTCGCGTCCGCCTCAATCGACGAACGAGCGAGTTGATGATCAGTTGTAGGGCGTCGTCTGTCGGCGCGGGGGGGGGGCTTCAATTCCAGTCAGAGTTACAAACCCCCTTGGGCAAGGGAGTCACGCCTCATTGCCTGGTCGATGCGGGCGGCCGCTTCCTGCTAGTTATGAGAGGGGGGGGGGGGGGAGAGGGGATCTTATGGGTGACGGCGGCCCAGCTAAGCCGCTGGCGGGGTCTCAAGAACGTGCCATCACATACGACTGGTCGTCCAGTCTGGTGCTGTGCAGTGACGAATTAACATAGTGTGTAGAGTTCAAGTCGGTCCACGGACCAATCTCTGGCCGGCATAGGCGACAAAGGCGCGTCGGAGGGCGTCGGCAACGCCGGTGCGCGAAGTCGAGCCGCCTGTCGACAGAGCGGCGGCGCCGTCGGCAGCCGTCGACGTCGGCGGCTCCGTCGACGGCCTCGGCGGCAGCGAGAGGTTCAGCAGCGTGTCGAGCGAGGGCGTCTCGAAATTTCTGGAACTTTCTTTCGTCAAATTTCGACAGCTCGACGACAGCATTTCGGAAACGCACTTGGGCAGCAGACGGACGAGGCCCAGCCCGGTCGACCTGCTCAGCAGCCAGCAGTCGGCGTTGGAAAAGGCTGCAATTTTAATTTTGTGAATTCCCTTGTGAAAAATTCTTCCCCTTGTGAAAAAAAGAACTTACCACACGCCACGAAATCCTCTTCGTTGGCCTGGTAGAAATGCGTGTCGTCAGTGGTCGAGATCGCTTCGGCTAGGTCGGCACTGGGCAGACGGAAGCAAGCCAGCTAACAACGAGCGGCTCACCACTATTACCACACACTATTAGCACACTCTGTTTCCTACACTGTACGGCGATTGTTCATTTTAATTTAATTTTCAATTTTTGCAAGTTTATTTTGCCGAAAAACAAATGACCTTTTTTTCTCCAGCGAGCCCACAACATCACCCCCCCCCCCCCTATCGATTCTAAACCCGGTTAGGCGTTCGTGCTCGCGAGCGTTAATCAAAAGAAAAACACCCACCTTTCCTGAGGTTCTATGGGCGACAAAGGCGAGAGGCTGCACGCTCCACTGGCAGCTGGGTAGAAAGGCGAGCGTCAGATCAAACAAATCCTCCAGCGAGCCCTGATCCGAGATCTAGACTGACACTGGCTTAAGGCTGATTCACAATTAACGGTCTTAACATCGGTCTCGGTCTCGGTCTTTGCTCTTTGACATGGGAAGGCCGAGACCGATGGAATACCGTTAATTGTGAATCAGCCTTTAGTCGCTGTGTGTCGTCATTATTAATCTATGACCCAAGATGCAACAAAAATGCGAGTTTTTTTAGTCAACTGAAAAGACCATTCGAAAACAATGCAGACTGGAGATGCGCATTACCCCTGCAGCAAACCAGAATTACGACCGCACCACTTCTAGAATGCCAAGAATGCAAGTGATAAAATTAAAAAAAAACATTATAAACATGGCAGGGTGGAGCATCATAGCCGGGAGAATGATACAACTCACCTCAAAGTTCCTGGGCAGTTTGACGGTCGAAAACCACTGAAAGTCCATAGGGCTGGCGTCGCCCTCCACACTGACCAGCGCTGAAATTTGAAAGCCATATGCCTACAGGTAGAATACACGCAGGAAAATTGGGGAGGGAGCCCCTTTTTTTACAAAAAACGGCCATTTTTAACGTTTCACAGCACACATACAAATGACGAGATTTCCACTATGGTCGTTGGGCGAAGGATATCGAATCGACCTACCTTGGTCGCTGGCGAATGCGTTGGGGGCAAACATAAAGCATCACATGGGGTCCCCATTTCAGCCCCCCCCCCTGCACACGCAGCAACTCACCCAAGGCAAAGACAGCCGAATTGGAGACGGCCCTGTTGACTGCAGCCAATAGGACGAGAACGGTGGAATTGTTGACAAAAAGGCAGACGTCCAGGAAGTAAACGCTGACACCACCAGCAGAGCGCAGCGAGCGGCCGCTACGATTCTGGAAAAAATAGAAAATCGTGAAATTCGCCAGTCTCAGCCACTACTACGCCCCTGGTCTAGGACAGCGGTGCGATAACTGACACCAGCCTAATTGCTTGTCATATTGCGGCGGGTTGATGGACGGCGTCAAAATATAGTCAAAGTGCCGGTCAGGCGAATCAGATTACACACAACGGCCATCGAAAGAAAAGAGAGTAGACAAAAGCAACTCCTCTGCCCACCCAAACGGTGTCCAAAAAGCTCTGCTTCGCCGTCTCGGCCAATTCCACGCCCGTGCGCCACACCAACGAGTCATCGGCCACTTTCCATTTCTGGCGATAGAAACGAACATTTCAAAAATAAAACTCCAATTTCCCGCGACAAAAAAAAACAAACAACCTGCAGATCGCCGCCTGTCGACAGCAGCAGCAGGGTGTCGCCAAAACTGACGAGCGCGCGAGCTGTCGACGCCTCTGCCGACGGATGGCCCGTCGACAAGGCGGACGCGGCGTCGTCGACAGATGTCGGCAGAAAAAGTGACGAGATTCGACGGCCAACGTCCGACAGCACGCCGGCGCCTGTCGACGACGCTGCCGACAGCGATCGGAAGGGCGTCGCTTTAATCTGAGACGAAGAGATAGGAAGTGTTTTCATCAAAATGTTCTCAAAAACCGTTTCGGACGCCAAATCAATGTTGGCAGCCCAGTAGAGTGTCAATAACAGCGAAGTAAAGTATTAAAAGCCTTTTGAAGTGCGCTTTTTTCAACTTTTTGCTTCTGACATAATCAGGGTGTACGCGTCAGCGTACAACCCTAATATGTGACCACTTCTCAATGCGGGTTTTTGAATTTTCGATCGCCCATAACTTTTGATTGCCTGAACGGATTTCGACGCGTTATGGCGCAAATGAACCGCCTTCTTCTGGGGCATCGAACGCGCCATAACGCGTTTCCTTGTTTTACTGTAAGAGGTCAATAGTTCCAAAAATGTTCCAATTTTGCGGCTTTTTTTTTTCATGTTCTCCTCCCAGTTTTTGGAGCACTGCTCGCGAACGCCGGAAGCAATCCGGATGAAACTTTGCACGTATGGGCGACCCATGGCAACAATTTGTGGTGCCAAAAGATTCTTGTCTAGACTTTGTATATCCAGAGATATTGCTGATTTTATGCTTTTTTGAAGGACCCGAAAAGTTTGTGCCCTATAGGCGCTCCAACCGTTCGTCGCAGAGCTTCGCTATAAAGGGGAAAGTTGATGGCCAGGACCTAACTTAGAAAAGTTTCAACATTTAGACCGCATTGGACGCACCAAAATACATCTCCCCATTATACCAATGACATAAAATGGCGATATTTCGGTGTGGTTAGCTCGGATCGCTTTGAGGTCAATAATAAAGTTGATCACCAATTGGTGTGGAACATTTCATTCCTTAGTGCCAACGCGCTCCGACGCACCAAAATATTTTCACTTCCGGGAAAATCGCTATATCTCGATGTGGGTATGTCGGATCACTTTGGCTAAAACACAAAAGTTGACCGCCTGCACGTGTAGATCATTTTGATTCTTTACATCCCTATGCTCCGACAAACCAATATGGCACTGCAGATGTGCACGCACGCACGCACACCTTCAAATGGGCTGCTTCACAAACAACTCGATGTGGGTAGGTCGGATCATTTCGGTTTAAACACGAAAGTTGACCGCCTAGTCATAGCGATCATTTTCATACTTTACATCACTATGCTAAAACGCAGCAATACATGTATAGCACAACTGCAAGCGCAGGCAGGCACGCACGCACGCACGCACATAATGTACCCCCTATGGCGCAGCACATCGTGCGCGCATGTCTGTCAGACCGGTTGCAAGTAACGCGCGGCACACTTCTTTGTCCAGGTGTACTACACTGTATCAGAGCGGATTTTGGATTTTTTGATCGCCTATAACTTTTGATTATCTGAACCGATTTTGGCGCGTTTCTATACGATGTGTGCCTCCTACTGCGATTGAGGGATTCCACCGGACACGCTACATTTGCTTTTTTTTTTGGTACGCTGGGGCATGTGTGCGTTCTGGTCTGCTGCTGTATGTCTGTATGTGCGTGCGTGCGTGGGTGCGTGCGTGCGAGCGTGCACTCCTGTGCGTGCGCACACACGTGTGTGCAGTGCATACATGCGTGTGAGCGTGCGTGCGTGCCCGCATAGGTTTTGCGTATCAATGCTTGTCTTATGAAAAAACACTGTATTAAGGAAAAATTTGCAGGTGGCTGCAAAAAAAGGTGAATATGTGACGCTATTTTGTTAAAGTCCAGTTTGAAAAAGAGGGGTATTAATCAAGGCACGCCTCAAGCCACTTACGCTTTGCAGCTGATCAACTTCAATTTGAACAACCTGTGTATAAAAACTGAACCAAACGCAGCAACACGTCACATATTTGGCATTTTTGGTGCGAGCCACCCTCATTCAGCCAAAACGCAACAGCAACCCTTTCACATCTCATCTCTCTCTGACAATGCATTGCCACTGGCCATTACCATGGACCTGGCACAGCCAAACTTCCTGGATAAATAATCGGCACCCTGCTAACATTTGTGACATGTAGGTTGCCACTGCAGTTAGTGATGTGTAGGCAATGCATACATACTGTACTGGCTCCATTTGTCATTCCCCTTTTGGCGTTTCATCCAATGATGACCTACAATGTTTGCATAGTGCAATGCAGCATTTAACATCTTGTGCGTGAGTGCATGCGTGCGTGCGTGCGTGCCTGCGCGCGTGCGAGCCTGCGCGTGCATCGTGTTCCATGTGCAAGATTATGGGGTCCTTCCTGTCTGTCTCACAACCAAGTGGCATTCTGTCATGCGGCATATTAAATGCATCTGTGTAGCTCCTAATAATTGCCACTGCACCATCGTATGCACGCGAACACAAAAAATGCCAAATATGTGACGTGTTGCTGCGTTTGGTTCAGTTTTTATACACAGGTTGTTCAAATTGAAGTTGATCAGCTGCAAAGCGTAAGTGGCTTGAGGCGTGCCTTGATTAATACCCCTCTTTTTCAAACTGGACTTTAACAAAATAGCGTCACATATTCACCTTTTTTTGCAGCCACCTGCAAATTTTTCCTTAATTTTATTGAGTCAGACTATGACTCTCGAGACTTTTGGACAATTTTGACGGGTTTTGTATGGGCGAAAAGTCCAGATTTTCAAACAAGTTTTTTTTTTTTAATTTTGCCCAAGCCTGTCAGGGCAAAAGGTGACTTCCACCCCTCCCCTCAGTTACAGATATGCCCTTGCTCCACAGGACCCAATTTTACAGGCACAGATGGACCGAGCTTTGGAAAGCCCACGTTGTACCGAGTAACTAAGACGCACTTCCACGCTGCCGTCTCCACCTCTGGTGACGCCGATCCGATATAGTCGACAGTCCGTTGTGCACACCATAAAGGTGTCTTGCTAAAGGTGTCAAGCGTGCGTGCGTGCGTGCGTCAACTAATAAAGCCCCCCTCCCCTCGCCTGCCTGGCAGCGTATGGCCTAGTGGTAGAGAATCGGCCTCTTGCGCCCGCACGGTGCGGTGTCTGGGTTCGATGCTTGAGGGATCCACTACACCGAGGACTTCCCTTTCGATGGCTTTTCTCGTGCCGTCACTGCCCTAGATTACAGATGGCGTTCTTCCGAAAGTCTTTGGCTAATTATGCGGCTCTAGACGGGAAGGCGGCATGGAGAAGGGTATGCTATACGGGCCCTTGACGACGGCCTCCTAGCGTTGCCCCTAATCCAACAACAAAAATAAAAACAACAACCCCGCCTGCCACTACCAACATTGACGCATCTCAACGCCGATGCGAGCCTTCCGTCCGTCGGGACTGACAGCTCGTCGAATCGAGCCGCATTCCCTCCGTCCGCCCAGTAAGTGAACAGACCCTCTGGACTGACGCAGCAGACCGTGGGATTGGCAGAAGATTTGTCTAGGAGTGGAGGAACAAAATAATGATCACGATCACAAAGGGTGCTTTCTTAATAATGACATTCAAGTACTTGGCCATTCTTTAATAGTTCGGTTAGTAATTCTATATGCTCTGAGTCTGCATCACCTCTCGCCATGCGTGATGCCTCCCCATATACTGGCAAAGTAATGGTGTACTAAGTCAATATATCATAGAAATCCCCCACCATAATAGTGAGCGTAGAACAGGTCGGCGTGATACAGAAGTCCACTGGGCGGCGCCGCCAGCCTGACGGCGCCGTCGGCAGCTGTCGACGCCTTCTGTCGACTCGCCGTCGACGCGCTGTCGACGGAGAATACCACCACCGCTCGACCGCTCACCAGCCAGCCCACCCCTGACGACTTGCCCACTCCGAAACTGGGCCGCTTTCCTGAATCTAAAAAAAAATTACGAAAAACTTACAGCGGAGGAAAATGAAGCAACCACCTTTGACGGAGCCGCGCAAGAGTTCGCGAGCAAACGCCGGCAGGCGAGCGGACGCGGCGCTTTCGAGTTTCAACTCGCGCTCGTCCATTCTCCTTCTTGCCACAGAAGATCTCAATTTGAAATTCCGGAAATTTGAAAAAAAGCAACTCGTAATCCATGCGTGCAATGCATACGGTGCCAAATGTTTAAACAGGGAACCTCTGTATAGCTTATACGGTAGTGGGATAAAGAGCACAGCAACAGAACGTATCTCAGACTTTCGTTGCAGAATTATCTAACGTAAGCTATACTTATGTAGAAATATCCAAAATAGCATCTCTGGGTGAGCAGTACACTCAACCTGGCTGGCGTCGCTACTTCCGATCATCCATGCTAAGAGCGAGACGTCCGTTTTTATTGTTTATCTATTCATTTTATTTGTTATTGTATTTGTGTGAATGTATTGGCACATTATACGCATTTGTTTTAATGTATCAGCGTATCTTAAGCACGCGTTGCAGTATTGCCTTAATTAACCTAAACGCTTAAAAACAGTTCGAAAGAAATGTTCAGAATGGCCATCATCACAGGCGACCCGTTCCCGTTCGTCGTACCTTCTTCGTCGCGTATACGCACGCGGCCACCAGCAGCTAAAGCCAAGTGCCAAGCGAAACAATACTGCACCCAGGGCACTATTGGAAAACTTACTGTAGGTATATTGTGCGCAGACACATTGGGGATTAACGGTTCAATAAAATACACGCATGTCGAAGCGGTCAGATGGTGCGCCTCGAACCGCAGCAAGTTTTAGCATACCGGTACTAAGAAAATCTCCACTAGTCTGCTACCCATATGAAGTGCAGCCCTGCCACTATAGTTACGGTCCATTCGAAGCCAAAGTTGTGTGCACCGAGGCCGCCCAAAGACGGCCCAACAAATCCTCTAAATAATTTGTAAACAATCAGGTTAACGTCGTACGCGCGCGCGCACGCACGCACGCACGCACGCACGCACGCACGCACGCACGCACGCACGCACGCACGCACGCCACGCACGCACGCCGCACGCACGCACGCCGCCCGCACGCCGCCCGCACGCGCACGCACGCACGCACGCATGCACGAACGCACGCACGCACGCACGCACGCACGCACGCACGCACGCAACGCTTGATGAAGCCGACCCAAAAGAGAAGCTTGAGTGATAAATTCCGGCAATGATGCCGTATGTCCTGAGTGAGTCGTCATAGCCGTGTGACCTGAGAAAGAAGCACTGTGCAAATGTAACACTAGACACTACTGCGATCGGCGAGACTACTGTGTGCGTGCCTACCTAGCAGTGTTCGTTCCGTACCGCACGGGAATTCCCGACTCATCAGAACGTCGACACCAGTGACTCCGTCTTTTTTATTATTTATGGGCGAAATTTAGTCGTAAAAAGCCTCAGCTTAAGCCTAAACCTATGTCTAGGCAAAAGCCTAACCTAACTAAGCCTAAGCCGATGCCTAAAAAAGACGGTGTCACCGGTGTCGCCGTGATGATGAATCGGGAATTCCCGTACCCACCCGCACTCGTGCACGTAGGTTTTTTTTCAGTACACTACATGGCTCGTTCGTCACCTCATGCACACCACACGGCAGGTGTACGCACATGGCGATTCCGGCAATAGCTTGGAAGGCGGGGACGAAGAGCGCAGCGCAACCTGCACCAATCAGCGGAAGGCTGGCCGCTATGCTGCCCACAGACCTAGAAACCAGCCAAGGAGGACAGCGTCTCATTGGGTGCACCAATTAATCATCGTACTATTAAATTATGAGCAATAGTACACAATGACAACAGATCAATTGACGAGCTGGTATAAAACATCGACAAGGACTTGGCAAGGTACAGAAAACTGCGCACGACAAAAGTGCACTGCTTATTATAGCTGCTGCAACCACGGTCAATAAGCATTGTTGTCGTTGCCATTTTGGTGCGTTGAAATGCACGCTCACTTGTGGAAGAGGCGGCCGAGTAGGGGGGAGGGGCCGAGTAGGGGGAGCGCAGTGGCGGAAAGGATCGCGCCGGCGGCCATGACCGCTCGCGGCCTGCGCGTCCGGTCGACGGCGCAGCCGACGAGGACGCTGGCCGCGCTGAAGGCCATCGAAAGCAGGACGAACAGCGCCACCACGCCCATCGAGCCCAGCTCCAGCTGCAGACGGCGCTGCTCTCCTCCTCTCTCACGCGACCCTCCTCGTCCTTCGACCCCATGTTGTTGGATTAGGGGCAACGCTAAGAGACCGGGAGACGCTAGGGCAACGGGAGACGATACGGGAGACGCTAGGGCAACGGGAGACGATACGGGAGACGCTAGGGCAACGCTAGGAGATCAATGGCCCATACAGCATACCCTGAGTAGCATCCATGACGCCTTCCTGTCTAGGGCCTCGCAATTAGCCAAAGACCTTCGCAAGAACGCCATCTCTAATCTAGGGCAGGTATGGCACGAGAAAATGACAACTGACGTGCCTGGCGAACGTGGGGCTCGAGCAAAGAATCGACCACTCCGAAAGCGCGCCGACCACTCCGACGGCAGCGCGGCGCCGCAGATGGGCAGCAGTACGGCAGGCAGACGCAACAGCGCCAACATTCGAGAGACCGAGACCACCTCCGACGGCTCTAAAGGGAGAGTCGTCTACCAATCGTCTGAGTGGGGGGGGATTCCTGCCGTCGGATGAAAGGGCGACTGAGGAGGGTCCACCACGCCAAAAAAAAAGTGAGAGGGGCTAGAATGTCCAGTGAATCTGAAATAAGTCACCAAATAGTCCACACGGAGAAATATAGTCCACCAAACCACTATAGCGCCAAATGTAAAACTTTACTCTGTGGTCAAAATGAAGTCTATAGAGAGACATTTTGGTGTTTTACAGCCAAAAGGAAAGGCCGCAAAATACACCCAGTGATCTCATTTTTGACGAGTTGGTAATTCTCGGGATTGGATGGGGAACACAATTACATTGTGTACCGCTGCGTCCCAGGAGCGCGACGCCAGCGAGGCCCAGCGAGATCGTGAAGAGGCCGAGCACGGTGAACGGCAGATGGAAGCCTCCCCACTCCTTGAGCAGCCCACCCACAGGCGGTCCCATGCAGAAGCTCAAGCCCACGCAGGTCGCCATCAGGCCCTGGCAAGGTACAGTCACGTGTCGGCACTACTCTGCTGTTTGTGTTGCGTCAGGCGTGGCGGAGGGCGGCTGACGACGAGTCGGTTGCGGCGGCTGGGGAAGCGCGAGGTGAGGAAGGTGGTGGAGCTGGTCGCGACCGCGGCCAGGCCCAGGCCCTCGAGCAGACGCGCCACCAGCGCCGTCCAGAAGAACCACAGCCCCTCCGGGCACAGGGGCAAGAGTCTGGAAGAACGCACTCCAGTATGATGTATGCCGCCAAGACACAGACACATACGTGACATTCGTGACACAGCGTATGTATATTAGCACTAACGCTACTAGTACAGGGGGGAAAAATCGATGTACTCAAAATTGGCTTGTCTTGCTTAGCCGCACGCACGCTCAAACTGTTAGGCAAGGACAACTCACAGTACAGCGTGGGACATTCCGTAAGGCGCGCTGCTCGTTTTGAGCGCAGCTCGTCGCTCTGAGGCGCGCTCACGGTCCGGGGTTCCACTCCCATCACGGTACGTACCACAACTTTCAACCTTCCATTTTTTTACAAGGCTACTCCCGAGTTTGTCCTTGGGCATTCACGCTCTCATTGTCGGAGCGATCCTACCAAAGTCTGTGTCAAACGCTCGTGTGCTGGACGTGTTTTTTTTCTTGAGAAACTCTCCAACGCGCTTGAGAATTAATTAAAAACATACTATATAGATGTATACTCCAGCTAGAGCTCCGATTGCTACTGACCCTTATTTGCAATTTGAAAACCACCAGCCATCACCATCACACCACAATCGCATCTGACACCAAAAAATCACAATTTTAAAAGGACCTAGCTTGCTGGAAATTGCAGGATCGATAGGTACCGACAAGGCCATCTTTACTCCGAAAATGGTTAAAATCGAATCGCACGTTCTTGAGATTTGGCCAAAACAAGATTTAGAAAACGTCAAAAAAATGGCAAAAAATCGAGATTTTTTAAATATCTAGGGGCACCTTGCTAATATCTCGAGAACTGTACGCTGGACTGGAATGATTTGCTCGCATGTAGTCGAGACCAAGACCTTTCCGATGATATGCAAATTTTTGCTCTGACTCCTTCCGTGGCGCTATTACGGTGCGATTTCCATCTTGGCGAAAACGCTCGTCAGTTGACACTATTGGAGGATTTTCGGTGTGTACATGTGCAGTATGGACAAATACCGCTGCTTTGCCGTTTATCTCAAATGGGAGCAATGTTTTGCTGGTGTTTGCTCTACCAACGCCTACCCAAACGTGATGGAGGCGACCCCATTCATAAGCAAGCCACCAACGCAAAGGTTCTTGACACGCAGGAGAGGGATCTAGAACGCGTAATCTAACATGGACGCACCCGTGTACGTGTCATGTGCGTGTGTGCGTGCGTGCGTGCAGGAGACGAACCCAGGTGCCAATCAAAGGCGTCGACAGGAAAACAATTCCTTCATACGAGCCGTAAATGAATCCGATGCCGGCTCGGCTCTGCGACTTCTTTTCCGCCTAGACAATGTAGTAAGCATACTCTGTGTAGTGTACAGTATGATGTACACACATAACCCCGCGTACAGTGCGCACTCGTTTGAACAACAAGCTTACTAAATGTGTTACGAATACGATGCAGTAAGTTTTAGAGACTCAGCCGCTTTTGCGGGATTCTAATGGAGAGTATAAAAAGAGACACCAACAGTAGCAGCCGAAAATCACCTAAGGAGCCGCTAGGGTCTGGGAGGACCGATTCGAATCAAATTAACAAGTTAATTTTACGCACTTAGTGTACTTAGGTATTTTACACACTTACAGACAATACATTATTTTCTCTTTTAGACTTTCTCCAACTTTCATACAAATGTGGTATGTTCTTACCTATACTCTACCTATCACATGTATTTTGCGTGAAAGGTGCTGTGGTTATCCCGCTGGCACTGGTTTAGTGCTGTTGTTTGCATTGGTTGTTGTGCTGTTCATTTGCATCATCAGTCAGTATACTCAGTAGTCAGTCAGTACAATCTTGATGGCTTCGCAATCTTGATGGCACTTTTTTTTGGCACCGGCAAGCATTGAAAGCGGGGGCTCCACACCACAGGTACGTGTACCTACCGTAAATCCTCCAATAGTGCCCCCGGGGCACTATTTTTCAACCTCTCCTTACCCGGGGGCACTATTGGAGGGGGGCACTATTGGAGGGGGGGGGGCTTCTATTATTTCAACCTAAAAATTTTGAATGGTAATCTAGTTTCGCTGTCAAAATTGCCGATTTTTCGGTGATTTTGATCACTTTTGCCACATTTAATGGTTGATTTACCGTTAATAGTTGCTGAAACGTACTATTATTGGTTAGTAGTAGTGTGTATACACGATATAAACGATATACACGGTACCTACCACTATATTTTTGGCCATAAAAGGCACATGGCACAACATACCCCTTACCCCCGGGGGCACTATTGGAGGGGGGCTCTATTATTTCAACCTTGCCGTACCCGGGGCCACTATTGGAGGGGGGGCACTATTGGAGGGGGGGGGGGTTGTATTGGAGGATTTACGGTATGTGGTGCCAGCCAGCAGACCTCTTCAGGGAAGAAGGGCGCGACGCAGGAGCAGGTCATTTTGGCACTCATCGTGCCTCCGCACAGCACCGCGATCATCAGCAGCTCGCGCACGGACAGCGCCGCGTCAGTGGCTGAATCGCATCAAGAGAACACTACGCAATGAATAATAGTGCGCGCAGCGTTTGTATCTACCCTGCGGAAGTACCATAGACCCAACAATTACATAGCCCCCTGCGCGCTAACTGTCTCGTTCGAGGAGGGGGGTGTAATTATAATAGGGAGGCGGGGGGGTTGAATAACGGGGGGAGTAATTATGGAGCTTACTGTACACACCGAAATTATTTTAAGCAAGCTAATGAAAATACATTTCACGAGACTCAAAATCGTATGCCGTTGTGCCAGGTCTTTGAGGCCGATTTATAACCGTCTGCGTCCGTCATCCGTCTTCCCGATTTATAATCATGCGTCTTTGACGGATGATGGACTAGGATGATTATAAATTGGCCTTTGGGGCAGCGTATGGCCCAGTGGTAGAGAATCGGTTCTTAAGATAGATTCTTGATGAATCCACTAAAACGAGCACCTATCTCTATAAATTTTTTCTCGTGCTGTTGTTGCCCTAGATTACAACCTCCTAGTACCTCCTAGTAGGGTGGACGAGTATGTACATACACAAAAAATTTTTGTGTATTTTTTTGTGTATTATATACGTATATGCACATACACATATACATACATACACAAGCAAAATCCAATATACATATACATACACAAACATGATGGCATACACAAAGTTTGTGTATTTTACAGTTTGTGTATTTCTACTGTATTTTTATGGCAATTTTGAGAGGTGCCTGCATAATATTTTTCAAAAATCGTATCGAGGCTTTGAGCAACTACTCTACATGTAAATCTATGTTCATTTGTTCATTGTTTGTTTGTTCTTCTGTTTTCATTTTCCACTATGGTCATGCACAGCTTCTCAGAGGACGCACGTCTGCCGACGTCAACAGCATCATCGTCATTCCCAATAGCCATTGCAGCGTCATCGCGTGCGTGCGTGCGTGCGTGCGTGCTTGCGTGCGTGCGTGCGTGCGTGCGTGCGTGCGTGCGTGCGTGCGTGCGTGCGTGCGTGCGTGCGTGCGTGCGTGCGCGCGCGCGGGTGTACGTGCGTGCGTGCGTATGGACTGCCCTGCTAAAGATTGGCGTTGGCATGCATGATCTTAACTAACTAA
Organism: Paralinhomoeus sp. GSCO2_6; assembly: GCA_030248085.1. Lineage (NCBI taxonomy): Eukaryota > Metazoa > Nematoda > Chromadorea > Monhysterida > Linhomoeidae > Paralinhomoeus > Paralinhomoeus sp. GSCO2_6. The sequence goes on from JASAMY010002207.1 coordinate 121,661, forward strand.
TTACTATTCTAACTTCTATTACCCCAACATGTGTCTATTTTCCTCTCTCGTCTTGAGGGTGGCGGTAAAGGTAATGCAAATATGCGCGTACACTTCCCTTGAGAACACACCTATGCGCGCTCACTACCTCGCTCCCAGCACCTCAATCATCAGCCACTGGAAGCAATTGCCATCCTGCATATGTTTTCGAAGAGAAGTTTAGCGTGATGAAGGAATGTAGCCACCCTACTGAGTGCAATTGCTCGTAATGTTAAAACGACTACAAGGTAGCACTGAGGCTATGACTCATATCAGGGTGTACGCGTCAGCGTACAACCCTAATATGTGACCACTTCTCAATGCGGGTTTTTGAATTTTCGATCGCCTACAACTTTTGATTGCCTGAACGGATTTTGACACGTTATGGCGCAAATGAATGCGCCATAACGCGTTTCCTTGCTTCACTGCAAGGGGTCAATAGTTCCAAAAATGTTCCAATTTTGCGGCTTTTTTTTTTCATGTTCTCCGCCAGGTTTCTGGAGCGCCGCTCGCGAACGCCAGGGCCTATCGCGATGAAACTTGGTATGTGTAGCCGGCTAGTGATGGCAATGTTGCATGCCAAAGGATTTGTGTGCACTGCGTCCCAATCTCGAGAAATTGCCGATTTTATCCGATTATCGATTGATTTTCTTGGAAATGGGCCACAAATTTTGTGCCCTATAGGCGCTTTAACAGTACATCGCAGCGCTTCGCTGTAAAGATGAAACTTGGTCGCCATGACATGAATTGTGTTACTTTCAACAATTGGACCAAATTGGACGCACCAAAATACCTCCCTCATTATATCGATAACGGAAATTGGCGATATTTCGGTGTGGTTAGGGCGGATGGCCTAAACATCAATAATAAAGTTGATCACCCTTCGATGCAGAACATTTCATTTTTTGAAGTCAACACGATCCGACGCACCAAAATATTTCCACTTCCGGGATAATCGATAAATATCGATATGGGTAGGTCGGATCACTTTGGCCAAAACACAAAAGTTGACCGCCTGCACGTGCAGATCATTTTGGTTCTTTACACCGCTATGCTCCGACAAACCAATATGGCACTACAGATGTGCACGCACGCACGCACACCAACAAATGGGCTACTTCGCAAGAAACTTGATGTGGGTAGGTCCGATCACTTTGGCAAAAACACAAAAGTTGACCGCCTAGTCATGGTGATCATTTCCATTTCACTATGCTCTGACGCAGCAATATAGCACAACTGCATGTGCATGCACGCATGTATGTCTGCTAGGCTGTTGGTACTTTGCTTTACTTCAATTTTGCCTTGTTCGACTCAGTCACAGGTACATTGTGTGTGAACCTACGTCAGTGAACGCGTATGTGCGTGCGTGAGTGCGTGCGTGCGTGCGAGCGAGCGTGCGTGCATGCGTGCGTGCGTGCGTGCGTGCGTGCGTGCGTGCGTGCGTGCGTGCGTGCGTGCGTGCGTGCGTGCGTGCGTGCGTGCGTGCGTGCGTGCGTGCGTGCGTGCGTGCGAGCATGCGAGCGTGCGTTCGTGCATGCGTTGAATTGCAGAAACCCCCTCATCTTTCGAAAAAACACTGTATTAAGGACAATTTTGCAGGGGCCTGCAAAAAAAGGAGAATATGTGACACTCTATTGTTGAAGTCCAGTTTGAAAAGAAGTGGTATTAAGGCATATACCCCCACTGATTTCTAGCCACTTCCGCATTGCAGCTGATCAACTCCACTTTGAACAAACCATGTATAAAATCCGAACCAAGCACAGCAACAAGTCACATATTCGGCGATTTTTGTGCGAGCCATCTCACTCAGAAGCCAAAACGCCGCAAACGTCCATCAACTCATATCTCATCTCTCTCAGACAGACGTGCCCATTTCCATGGACCTGACACAGCAAAAGTTCCTGCAGAATTAATTGGTCCCCTGCCAAAATTTTTGCAATGGCGGTTGTTGATGATGCACAGTTGGTGATGTCGATGTGTGGGCGAGAGGCACATATACATACTACAATCCTGCTCCATTACCTTCTGGTATTCCACCCAATGATAAACTGTTCGTATAACATTTGTGTAGTGCCCTAATGCTTGCATGAGTGCTGCGTGCGTGCGTGCGTGCGTGCGTGCGTGCGTGCGTGCGTGCGTGCGTGCGTGCGTGCGTGCGTGCGTGCGTGTGTCCGTGCACGCGTGCGTGCGTGCGTGTGTGCGTGCGTGCATGCGTACGTGCGTGAGCATGGGATTCCATGAAGCATGTGCTAATGTATGTAAATGTCAGTCAGTTCCAGTTGCCGCAATTTTCGCTGCACATTTCCTTCCATTGCAAGCGAACACAAAAATCGCCGAATATGTGACTTGTTGCTGTGCTTGGTTCGGATTTTATACATGGTTTGTTCAAAGTGGAGTTGATCAGCTGCAATGCGGAAGTGGCTAGAAATCAGTGGGGGTATATGCCTTACTACTAGCGATGTCACCAAAAATTGCTCATGAATTATTTTTTTAATTTTTAACTATTAAGAAATTCCAAATAATTTTTTATTTAATTTTTAATTATTAAAATATTCGAAATAACTTTTTATTTAATTTTTAAAAGTTAAAGAATTCTGAAGAATTATTTACATTATGTAATTAAGTAATTTTTTAACTGGGTATTTTTAAAGTGTGCATTTGGGATGCATGGACATACTTCTGTGGTATCATGCATGCATGCAAGAATGCAACAAAGCCATGCCCATCACCTTGGGGCTCCTGTGAGGTCATCTACTGTAAGGTGGAGGAACCATAGTACACCTTCTTCAAGCGCAAGCAAGTCTTTATATAAAGTGGACTCCTACACATTGTAGAGAGGGTATCTAATGCGGTGCGCGAATGGCAATCCAAAAACGTGCATGTCGCGCCTCAATGAAGTAGACCCTTGAATTAAACTACCGAGCGGAACTTAGCATTTACCAATGTGTCAATTGGGCTGTCAGACGGGGCTGAGTGTGGGGTGGGGACTTAGATTTGTGATGGAGGGTTTTTGTGGCTACTTACGCGCACTATTTTGCACACACTCGCTCACACTTACCATCCAGCACACAGATTACTAATTTTAATTTACAGCGTCATATATGTCATGTGCTGAAAACACCACTTCCCTCCATTCCAATGTTTGCAATGGATCAGTCCATTCTAAAACCTACTGAAGTGATTACAAATGAACACACCCTCCACTGAGTGTGACAGGACTGAAAGGAAAGACAATAAATTTGATGGCAACAAAATGCCAATGATGATATGGTGGTAGAGGTAGACAAAATGAACACCAATAATCAATGGGAAAAGACAAACCTGCCCTGGACTACTTGAAAAGTCTATTAAAAAATCAATTTTTTAAGCGTGTGATTAAAAAATTGTTAAAAAAAATATTGCAGAGAATTATTTATTTAATTTTTAACTTTTAAAAAATTCCAAATAATTATATATTTAATTTTTTATAAAAAAATCTGCATGCCAGAATTATTTTTTTAACAATTTTTGTTTTTTAATGTACTTAAAATATTATTTTGAATTATTTAATTAATTAAATTTTTATTTTTGGTGACATCGCTACTTACTACCACTTCTTTTCAAACTGGACTTCAACAATAGAGTGTCACATATGTATTCTCCTTTTTTTTGCAGGCCCCTGCAAAATTTTCCTTAATTGCACCTCTCCACAGTTCGTCCAGCTACCTAGGAGGCTCCTAGGTAGCCTTGCCTCCTATTCAACAAAAAATCAACAGCCAGGTGTTCTAATCCGAGCTCAATTTTTTGCAAAGCGGTCGGTCAAACCTCTCTTTTGAGTAGTCGACTCAGCTGCCAGCAGGCTCGAAGTTTTAGTGGGAGTCGGCTCCGCCGCTGCGCCTTGTCCGCATACGAGCGCGTCATCGTCCTAAAAATGCGTAAAGTGGCAGTCACGTAAACAACTCGAAACACCTTTGAACTTGACAAAGCTCCCCACACGTCGACCCTTCCAGTTTATTAGACTCCTTTGATTACCACCCCGAATGAAACAATTCGCCCCAGGGGGCTAATTGTAGGGTTTACGGCGCATAAAAGACGTCGTTGGCAAAAGTTCACAGTGCCTAGCTAGACCCACTTTTCCTTCCTTGACTTCCGTCGTCGGCATCTTCTGCTAACCTTCAGAGTAGAGCAATTTCGACTAAACGGCGGCGAGGAGCAGGCCACCGACGTCTCAGTCTGCGTTTCCAGCACTGCCTATGGCACGACTCTACGTACGGCCTTGCAGATGGAACGCACGAATTGGCGACACGCTGGCAGGGTTGGCCTGTACGCCGTCCTCGTCGGTGTACGCCATGTGGGCAACCGAGAACGAGGGAAGACGGCGCCGACAACGCGACGAACGCGCCCCATTCGCGGTGAAACGACGCCGTCACTCCCAACGAACTTCTTTTAAACGCGCGCACGCGTCGTTAACCCTATCTATCTCTTCGCTCGTGTCTTCCCCCCACTAGCCTCTATGCTCAGCCGTTCTTGCTTTGCAGAAGCAGTTGGCGGTACGAACCTCTGCCATTGTACCTGTAACTGGGGGGGGGGGACTTTGGGGGCACCCTGTTTTCCAACAAACACACAACTCCTCCGACCCCCCCCCCCAAATTTTCCTAAAGCATTTTCACCATGTCTAAAACGATAAAAGTGAGTAAATGATGGTGTTTTTCAGTGTCGTGTGACCATAAAACAGCTAAATAACACTGTTCAGAGCTTATTTATACACATTTTTGACCAAAAGTACCAGTATAAGTAAAAAAAATGGCCGGCTACCCCGGCCATCGACCCCTCTTCTTGCTCCCACCCCCCCCCCAGAATTCGGCCATTTAGCCACCCCCCCCCCCAACTCTGCCAGACCCGGTTACAGGTATGACCTCTGCCGCCCGAAAACTACATTGATTACATCCTTCTCACGACGACACTGCAATCGGCAGGTCGGATCTCAAATAAAATGGCGCTTTAGCGGTAGCAAAAACTACTAAAAAACTAAAACTAAACTAAACTAAACCAAAAAAGAGAATTGAACAATCATCGCCTTCTCCCTCGACTCCAAGGCCGCGTCCCAGGCGGCTCCCTTGGGAAGATACCGTAAACACTATAATTAGCCCCCCTATAATTATACACCCTCCTAAGACCACTTTGAGTTTATAAGCCTCTCCTCCCCCCTATAATTACGCCCCCTTCCTAAATGGACCATCGTCTGCCACGCAAAATTTTCTCAGACTGGGTGGAGGTATGGTCGCGTATGTGTGTGTATGTATGTACATGTACCGTAAATCCTCCAATAGTGCCCCCGGGGCACTGTTCTTTCAACCTCTCCTTACCCGAGGGCACTATTGGAGAGGGGGGCACTATTGGAGGGACGGCTTCTATATTTTCAACCTAAACATTTTGAATGGTAATGCTAATCTCACTGTCAAACCCAAAACTGCCAATTTTTCGGTGATTTTCATAACATTTTTCACATTTAATGGTTAATTTACCGTTAATAGTTGCTAAAAGGTCTTTATTATTGGTTAGTAGTACTGTGTATACACGATATAAATGTACCTACCACTTTATTTTTGCCCATAAAAGGCACATGGCATAGGATACCCCTTACCCCCGGGGGGCACTATTGGAGGGGGAGGGCTCTATACTTTCAACCTTGCCGTACCCGGGGGCACTACTGGAGGGGGAGGCACTATTGGAGGGGGCTTCTATTAGAGGATTTACGGTATGTGCATGTGAGAGTATGTGAGAGTGTTAGAGTGTACCAATGTATGTGTGCAGCGTCTTTTCCGCTTAAAAATCGCCTCCACGCGCCTTTTCGCCCACAAAGCTTCCCACACATCCACACATCCAGTTCATAAGCCCCCCTATAATTAGCCCCCCCCCCCCTATAATTATGCACCCTCCTAGAGCTCCCCCTTAGATCCGCTAGTGGCTGTCGACAGTGTTTCGCCTTCACGACAACTGCAAGCTGGGTACGCTCATCACTCCCTTCCTGCAGCAGAACTTCGGCCCAATGTATATTTGCAGACTGTATCGTATAGAATAGAAATAGAATAGCGAAGAATTAATGCTGGCTGTTGACCGTAGGTGAATATATGCCGAAAAACTGTTGATCAACATTCAACCACGCAAGAAACACTTGCACCGCAGAGAACTTGGACTTTTGAGCGGACAATTTAAAAGCTCGCGCGGTGAATAGAACGTAGAAAGAATCGTCCAACCAATCATCCCCGTTCAGTCATACTCTTGTATTAAGCAATACACACTGTGTTCAGTGCAGCTGGGAGTGCCGTAGTCATCCAGGTCTGACACCAGTGCCCCCCCCCCATACATGTAACCGGGTTTTTGAAGCGGAGGGGGGTCTGAGAGACTTCTGGGGGGGGCGTGTGAGGGGGGTACTCAGATTTGAAGAGGGAGGGGGTCCCAGAAGGGGAAAAAAATGTTCCAAAATAGTGTCTAAATAGGCACTTTTCCGTCAAAAATAGGTCAAAAATGCCTTAAAATAGGCTATAAATAGCGTTATTTAGCTGTTATAAGGCCAAAATACACTGAGAAAGGCAAAAAGAACACTACTTTGTACCATTGTTGGCAAGTTGGACAACTTCAGGAAAATTCTGGGGGGGGGGGGGCTGGGTAGGGGTAAAATTCTGGCTGGGGGGGGGGGGGCGGACAACCCCCCAGTTACATGTATGCCCCCCCACCTCATCCAATGTCGACGAACCTCATTTTTGTTTACAGCGCAGGTTGCCTTCACAACTATTCAGAATAGCTACCGTACACCCCTCTGGAACAATCCATGGATACCATAAGTCTGTACAAAATTGCACCAATAAAAATTCAACTTGCTGCACACCCACCGGAGTATCACAAAACTGAAACGATCACAATTGGAGGGGTGAAGACAGCACTGCTTGACGAATTCTGACAACACTGAGAACTGGACTTGTAGAGTGATCTGCACCAGTGGTCGCACTCTACTGATTATCCGTCCGTCTTGTTCCTAGAGCGTCTTCTCAGGGTATCCGTGACCCTCGTCATCCGCCAGGTCGAAAACGCCGCAGCCGAGAGGGAAGGAAGGAGGGGGCGTGGCCATGTCCCTGTTCTGGCCCACCTTCAGGGCCACCGCCATGCCCTTGAGGTGGTGCGCTGCCGTGTGACAGTGCATGAAGGACCACTCTGAGCGGGTCGGCTTGAAACGTATCACCGCGTAGCCGAACCGAGGCACCATCACCTAGGAGGACAGGAGAGCGAGCGGTGCTCGTGTCCATACTCCATGGCCGATTGAACGCCCATGATCCAACAACAAACAAAAATTAGTGTGCGCAACAAGCACGAAGCGAACCATGTCCCTCTCTGGAGGGTCCACAAGGTTCATGCCGGGCAGCCGGCCGCGAGACCAGCGGGGCTCAGCCCATCTGACCGTCTCGCACCTGGCGCCTTCGCATCGCAGGTGGGGGCTAGTCGCTGTCGCGTAATTGGTCGTCTCGTTGTACACGCCATAGCCTGTGCGAACGCTATGGGTTTTGTGCGTGTGTGTGGAACAGCGACAAAAATCGATATATCGATTTTTTCCTTTTGTTCACCTACCGACTTTCATGAGCCGAAAGTGACGGCCGTGCACGTGGAATGGGTGCCCGGAAAAGGAGCGCCGGCCGCCTGCGGCCAGCACCAACTGGACCACCGCGCCTGCAGCAGAGCTGTGTCCACTGCGTGGGAGCTTTCAGAGGCTGTGGGTGGGGCTGTGGCGTAGTCCGCAAGGCGTTGGATTCCTGACCACGAGGTCGGGGGTTCGATTCCTTGCTGGGTGAAAACCACGGCAACCCCCTTGGGCAAGGGGTTTAGACCACAGCTCCGGTTTCTGGCTGTACCGTGGTTTCGGCCAAAAATGAGTGCCAGGTGGGGGCCCACCTTGCCTCGCGGCAGAACAACGCCCATTGTTATGTATACGGCGCCGCCCTGTGATCTTGTGATCTAGCGGCCATTGTGCTGTGTCAGGTGGTTGTTGTCAAAAAGAAAATAAAAAAGAGCGGTATCTCGAACCTGGCTGGATCTGCAGGTGGTGAAAGCAAGGCTGCTTGTCACCGGGAACGCAGGGCGTCGTCACGAGCGACTCGCGACCCTGCAGGCAGTGTTGTGCGTCATTCCCTTGCATTTCGAATGATGATTGCGGCACACAGCCGACGGCACGGCACCTCATAAAAGTATGGCGGCGCCGACGGCGGCTTGAAGCGAAACTGGTTCATCGCCCTCGTGCCGTGCATGTTCAAGATGAATTCCTGGAAAGGCTGCTCCGGCGGGTAGTACGCCTTGGTCAAGTCGGGGTCGACGTTGGCGCTGTGACTCTGCACACCCGCTAGCGTTGTTGTACGTTTGGCCTTAGGCGTGTAGCAATTTGCACGGCACCTGTAGTTGTTCGGCCGTCACGCAGTCGTAGGGGAACGCTTTGGGAAATTGCAAAAAGGGGCAGCCAACGACCAGGCAACGGCGCCGACCCTCGCAGAGACCGTCCGCCCAGCGCAGCCGTTCGTCCGCTTCTGTTCTAGCCAATACCGGTGTAGGTAGGTATGTATTCAGTTCTGTATTCCACAGACACACGAAAGGGCCCCAGTGGTCGCTCAGCCCCTCTGGCGCAGGCTCCAGAGTCCCAAATTCTGATCCAAGGCTTCTCCGATTGACGGTGATCATAATGAGGAATGTGCCGGTGCTCCATAACCATGACCGCTATGGGGGGGGGGGGGGGGGGGGTGTTTGCTTTTGGCTTGGGGCATGGCTGCACAGTGCAGTGCGCACGCACCTGTGCCCGTCGACCTGTAGCGGACGATGCCGACGGCCTTGAGGGACTCTATGGGCGTGGAGAAGCGGTCGTGGTAGACGAGCGTCTCCACCTGCATCAGGTAGGAGCTGCGACGGGGCGCCCTCTTGGCGCGCAGCAGCAGGTCGTAGCGCTCGCCCGACTGCACGACGAGCGCGTCGGCGAGCGTCGGCTTCAGCCTAGAGCCGTCCGCGGCCACCACCCAGAATTGGTGCTCTGCAAGCGGTCGCGACAAGCCGGAGTCCATCAGTCTCTCACCGACCGAGCACCTTGGACGCGCAGAACCAGGGGAAAGGAGGTGCCGCCGTTGATGACGCGAAACAGAACGTCCTCTCTGGGCGACACCACGTACGTGTCGGTGGGGATCTGCTCGGGTCTCGTCTTGATGTCCTGAAAACAACTCTTTCTATTGCGATTGCTGCCCTCGACACGACAGGACGACCTGCTGGTTGTGCCAGCCGATGCCGTTGAGCGTGAGGGCGCTGAGCGGCGTGCCGCCGCCCACCTCCGCTCCGTCGAATGTCAGCGGCGTCACGTAGCAGTGGGTCGTGTTGTCGAGGCCGCGGCCGTAGCGCCAGGTGCCGTCGCGCTCGTTGAGGAACGCGTCGAGCATCGCGTGCGTCCGCTCCGTGCGCTTGTCCTCGAGCAAGAGGGCGAACTCCACGTCCGGCTTCTCGACCGTCCCGCCGATCGGCAGCTCGATGCGACGGTCGCGCTCGACGACGACCAGCGGCCCCACCAGACCGTCGCCCAGGTGCTCGGCCGCGTGCCCGTGGTAGAAGTGCGTGCCCGCGCGGTCGGCGCGGAACCTGCGACGCAACCCGCTGTCGGACACAAACGTGTTGTTTACCGTTAATATAGTTGCTGAAACGTACTATTATTGGTTAGTAGTAGTGTGTATACACGATAGAAACGTACCTACCACTTCATTTTGTCCATAAAAGGCACATTGCATACCGTAACATACCCCTTACCCCTTGGGGCATTATTGGAGGGGGCTCTATACTTTCAACCTTGCCGTACCCGGGGGCACTATTGGAGGGGGGACTACTGAAGGGGGCTTCTATTGGAGGATTTACGGTATTATGATGATACATCGCCTCCCCCCCCCCCCTCGTCTCTGCTGTGTGCGCGTGCGCTCTTGGCACGCTCTCTGTGCTGTACTGTGTCGGCGCTTGCACCTAACAAAAAAGTAAAGAGAGAAACAAACATACCTGTAGGTGAAGGTGGAGCCGGCCGCGATGGGACACTGCTGGAGGCCGCCCACGCCGTCCATGAACCAGCGGTTGTCGAGACCGTGCATGTGCAGCGTCACGCCCTCGGACACCAGCTCGTTCGTCACTCGCAGTACCACCGACGCGCCGACAGGCACCACCAGTGCCGGACCGGGACTGAAGAACTGACGAGAATACTTCGGCATTTGGTCATCAGGGAAGAATGCGCTTCGACCCAGGGGACCCAGCCCTCCGGGTTCGGGCTGACTGGGTCGAGAGGCCCCATGAGCATAGCAGTGGCACGCGCGCGCGCGCGCGCGCACACACACACACACACACACACACACACACACACACACACACACACACACACACACACAACTACACACACACCCACAACCACACACACACCCACAACCACACACACACTCACACACACGAACACACACCCTCACCCACTCACAGATACACACACACACACTCACACACACACACACACACACACACACACACACACACACACACACACACACACACACACCTCTGGCCATTGATGGTGATCACGATCTTGTGAAGGCCGTCGCCGGCGACCGTGTCGGCGAGGTCAACGTCGCCGCTCCAGACGTTCACTGGACCGCAGGGCGCGCTCTCTTTCATTTCTCGCCAGAACCTAAAAGAGTCGCAACCATTGCGATCAGTTCCACGTGCGGTTGTTGGCATTTGGACATCGAGCGCGAGCGCACCACGTCTGGTTGTCGACGTTGAAATAGAGCGGCCGACTTCTGTGGCCGTCCTGGACGGAACTGGTCCGACGCCAGCGGAGGCGAAGATGCGCCTCGTAGACAAAATTCTCGCCGCTGACGATCGGTATCGGCAGCGGACGGCCGCCCGCCGTGCCTCAAAGCGTCAGGTTGACTGCCGACTACATGATTCATCATCGCGATTGCCTCGCCAATGGAAAATTCGTGCCCATTTCGCAACGCACCTGACGGCAGGGCGAGGAGGATGGCCAGCTGCCAGGCGAGCTGCTTCATCGGATGTTCAGCTGAACTGGACGAAGGAGAAAACTGGTGCTTTTTGAGCCCCTTTATCTCGGCATTTAAGGCCGTTTCTTCAACCAGCAGTGGGAAGGGGTGCGTCGTCGTTTGTTTGCCGACCACTCCCTTGAGATTAGCAGCGTCGTCGAGCGGCGGCCAGCTGTAAAACGACTGGTGAAGACTCTGTGCTGTACCGTCTGGGAGCAACAACGTCTCGCCCAAGTCGGTCCGTCTGTATGCGACAAGCAAACAACGACCTTGGATGAACCTTGGACGATAGCGGCTGGCTTGGACAGAAACGTGAGAATTCAAAAGGAACTGCAAATTCCTGACCGACGCGTTGGCGTAGAGATCTAGCTTGGCGCTGCGTGGCAAAGCGACAGCAAAGCCGTGCGACGAAGTGATAAGAGGGGCCGTAACGTGGTTCGCCCTTAATCGCCCTTCGCCTGATGGTTGATGGCTGGAGATGGTTGCGCTGGTGACGTACGCAGAAAGTGTCGGTTGTGCAGAAGTGTCGGCCGACAACATGTAGACCTTGTACTCGTGGACTCGTAGGTACCTTCTGCTCAACGCATGCGGCAAAGCGAATTCCTATACGCTCAAGTGAACAGTTGGACGGCAGTCACTTGGTACTTACCTGTCCATTGCAACTCAGAACGCCTATTTAGAGTGCTCAGAAGTGCTTCAGAATCAATGTATCCTGAAAATATAATACCGTAAATCCTCCAATAGTGCCCCCAGAGCACTATTTTTTCAACCTCTCCTTACCCTGGGGCCCTATTGGATGGGGGGCTTCTATTATTTCAACCTAAAAATTTTAAATGGTAAAGCTAGTTTCGCTGTCAAAATTGCCGATTTTTTCGGTGATTTTGATCAATTTTGCCACATTTAATGATTGATTTACCGCTAATAGTTGCTGAAACGCACTACCGGAACACCTCCAACACACCCCCCTCCAATCGGGCCCCCGGGTACGGCAAGGTTGAAATAATAGCGCCCCCCCCCTCCAATAGTGCCCCCGTGGGTAAGGGGTATGTTGTGCCATGTGCCTTTTATGGGCAAAAATATAGTGGTAGGTACATTTACATCGTGTATACACACTACTACTAACCAATAATAGTACGTTTCAGCAACTATTAACGGTAAATCAACCATTAAATGTGGCAAAAGTGATCAAAATCACCGAAAAATCGGCAATTTTGACAGCGAAACTACCATTACCAATTTACCATTCAAAATTTTTAGGTTGAAATAATAAAGAAGCCCCCCCCCAAAGGCCCCCAGGAAGGAGAGGGCAAAAACACGCCCGGGGGCACCAGGAGGAACGGATAGGAGCAGAGGGATACACGACAAAAGTACCACCACAATTTTTGCCCAAAAGGAACAGGACAACATACCCCTACACCGGGGGCACAGGAGGGGGGCCCATACTCAACCTGCCATACCCGGGGGCACAGGAGGGGGGGGGGGGAGGAGGAAGGAAGCGAGAGCAAGAGGGAGCGAGGAGAAGGCGGGGAGCAATCGGTTAAGAAAAGAACACGTCAGACGAAGTTCCGGACCAGTAAACAGACGGACAGACGCCTCCCATGGGCCAAATTTATTTAAACGGTAAAGAAGCGCACGAGGCGCGCAGAACGGACGCAATGATGGTTCAGACGATCGTTCAATGCTGTTATTTGAAAATACCACCTCCAATCACAACACGCACAATCAAGGCTCTACCGGATGCCCAATCAAGCAATGGCAAAAACACAGAGTCAGGGGTCCAACAGGGGCAACGGAAGGAAGCAGCAAGTCTGCGCGCAAAGAAAGCTCCGCAGCGAGCGCAACAGGGGGCAGCACCCGCGGAGCGTCCAAGCGGCACAGAGGGAAGCATGGGCCAAAATCGGCTCCCCAGCCCGGCCCACCAGATAGTCCGGCCCATCCCGGCCCAGCCCACGCGTCAAAAACCAGGCCCAGGCCCGGCCCGGCCCATCCAACGCTCAAATCCAGGCCCGGCCCGGCCCGGCCCATCCCAAGAAAAAGTACAGGGGCACAAAAAAGGGACAGACACGCCAGTCGCTTTCACTACACATACACAGAGAAGCGCTCGGCTACAGCTCCAACCATTGCCCAAGAACCTCAAAAGGCCGCTCACAAAGGGGAGAAAAAAAGGCCGCCCAGTCGAGTCTCGTCGCCAAGCCAGAAGAGGCGGCGCGAGGGCGCCAGCGCAGCTCACAGCGCCGCTCGCAGACAGGCGCGCGCCAAGCTCATGCCTTACCCCCCCTCACCCCCCGCCTCACTCAGGCCACACAACAAAACGCACGCACACACGCACCGCACCAACGCCTACAACACGCCTCACACCGCCCCCCCTCCCCTTTCCGCCCCCCCCCCTTCACCCAGGATCGTGCTGACCGGGTCTCGTCTCTCACTAGCAGCGGTCGATTGTGACCTGAGGGACGCCCCAATCACAGTCAAAGAAAGATGCGTTCCAGAGTCGTTTTAGTCAGGCGAGGCGTTCGAACAGCGGCGGCGAGCGCTCGCCGCCCAATGCCTCCTGCTGCAGCATCACCGAGTGCTGGGGTATTGTCGTCGGCATCGGGTCAGCAATATGGCACGCAACATTGCAATATTATCCGAACTCGAACAATTGCAAGCCCCACGATATCGAACTGCGTTCCGCACTCAGCCGTTTTCGGAGACAACATACCACCATCACCAAAAACAATTCATAGTAGAGCGCACGCAAAAACAAACATCGTCCTACATAGTTCGAAGAAAAATAAAAACACGAGCGATATTCGAACGAAACGTCGCGCTACCGACACACGTGGGTGCTGATGTGCCATCACGAGTAACATCAAATGCGGGTGCATCAGCAAACACAAAGGAATGGACGAGTGCTTATTTTCGTCGTCACAGCAAACCAAAATTCTCTCTCTCTCCTCAGCCACTCTGCGCTAGCCGCTGCCACTTTTCAAAGACCAATTTGGGCATGCCGCCGCTTTGTACGTCCTAAAGGGGGCACGTGTCAGGAGTTCAATGCTGCGATTCGTGATGGGGGCGCCTCAGTGTAAGTGTAAGAGCTGGTACTTTACGCCTAACAACAACCCACCCCGCCCCCTCACTTTATGCGCCCAAAAATCGTAGGAGGGGAAGCCGTACATACACGTAACTGAACGGGAGGGGGGGGGGGCAAACCATACCGGTCACACTTCCGCGTTGCTCACCTGTCTTCCGTCCCTGGTGGCGACTTGGCCAGTGGCGTTGTTCAAAACTGCCAGGGCGGGAATGCCAGAGACGCCGCAGAGAGTGGACAGACGTTGAATGTGCGGACTACCGTACTCCACATAGAGCCAGTCCCCGTGAGCCTCCTGCATGTACTGGGCCAGCGCGCCAGCGCTACGGTCGAGCGAGACGAAGACCACCTCCAGAGGCAGACCGCCCTCCGCGCGCACTTCCTCGTAAAAGTCCTACATAGGTGGAGGTACGGTAGTCGAGTTCCAATTCCATCCCCAGACCCGAATGGAAATTCTCCCAGGCGAGCACGACTTGTTCACTGCCCCTAACTCAGTCGAAAGTCTCCCCCCCCCACACACACACACACACGCAGGCACGCGCACGCACACACACGCGCGCGCGCACACACACACGCGCGCGCGCGCACACACACACACACACACACACACACACACACACACACACACACACACAATGAGAATTCCAAATTGTCTCAAAATTGTTTCCAAATTGTCAAAAATTGATAAAAGTGACAGTTTTGCATCCTAAAGTGTTTTTATCTAGAAACACCAAAATAACGCTATTTCAACCCCATTTTGACCAAAAAAGTGGCCACTTAGAACGCCGTGTTGTGTCGGTCGGGGTCCAAAACCCCTCCTCCTCCTCCACCACGAAGGCCCTATACCTCCGTCACCCCCTCCCCCCCCCCCCACCACATCCACTTGACCTGACCCTGGTTACAAATCTGAAGGGTCCATCCAACCTTGAGAATGGGCGTGAATAGTCGGCAGGGCGGGCACCAGTGGGCGGAGAAGTAGAGGGCGACGACCTTGCCGTCGAGCTCCTTCTCCACGTCCACGAACTTGCCGCCCTTGCGCAGCAGGGGCGCGCCCCGCAGCGCGCTGCTCGCCACGTTCGGCTGCGACACGCGCACAGGCTGCGTGCTCTCGCCTGAGAGGGCGCTTTTAAAACTGCGTGCGTGCGTGTGTGCGTGTCTGCTTGCGTGCGCATACCTGTATGTAACCGGGTCTGGCAGACTGGGGGGGAGATAAACGGCGGAATTCTGGGGGGAGGTGTCTGGAGCAAAAAGTGGGGGGGGGGGGTAGATGGTCATTGGTTGACTTATACTGGTACCTTTTGGTCATCAATGCATATAAATAGGCTCTAAATAGTGTTATTTAGGTGTTTTAGGGTCATATAACACTGAGAAGCACTGAAAAACACCAACATTTACTCTCTTTCATCGTTTTAGACAGGGTGAAAATCCCTCGGGAAAATTCTGGGTGGGGTTGGGGGCGGGGGGTGGGTGTTGGAAAAATAGTGGGGAAGTGTAAACTACCCCCAGTTACAGGTACGGCACAGCTCGCGTCCCCGCCTCACCGGCAGCTCCCAATCGGTAGCCTCCCGAGGGCATGGCGCCCGAGGCGGGGGTGGCAGGCTTAGCGGCCTTCGCCTTCGCCTTAGGGCCGCGCTGCTTGAGGCCCGCCGACGTCTGGCTGTCGATACAGCCGCCCTTGTGCTCTTCCAGTCTCTGCACCTCCTGGTCGATGCGTTGCGCCTCGCGCTCAAAGTGGGAAAATTCAAATTCTGTGACAGACAGACAGACAGACCAGGCACGCACCTGCTTCTGCTTGTCGGCGAACTGCGCGACCTCGGTCTCGTGCTTCTTGAGCAGCTTCTCGCGAGCCTTCAGCATCGCCTCCTGCCGGCGCAGCGCCGTCTCGCTGTCTGAAGGCAACTTTGAATCGGATTTCGCGCCAATGTATCGCATTCACACAAAATAGTCAGCTTTTAAATGCATAGCCCCCCCCCCCACCATAGAGTAGAGCTGCCCACGGAAATTGGGCCAGGAAAGGGGTAAATCGCCAAATTTTTCGAAGGCAGGGGGTAGGTAAATCGGGATTTTCGGGATGGAGTTTTTATATGCACGTCAGAATTCCACAAAAAATGGAACTTTTACTTATTCTCCTCAAAATGGATCCAAAACGGTCCAAAAAACGTAATAAGAAGCTACACAAGTACAAAATACAGCGCCAGTAGCACGTATGATGTACTGAAATAAATGGATTGGAATGAAATGACCACAAGACCCAGTCGGAAATATTTTATCCCAAAAAAATGCGACAACATTGTAAATACCCAATTTCTTGGCAGCGCCTGTCCTTTGGTGTCGCCTGTTTGCCTGCAGCGCGGACCGACCGTACTTGTCCCAAAGGTAGTAGGCAACCAGCAAACCGATCAGAATGAACCAGCCGTACGTTTGCAGAAACAGAACGACTAAATCAGAATTTTTTTTAATTTTTAGTTTATTCACTAACTACTAATCTGGCACGAATGAATTTTGTCAGATTCGAGTGACAGATGTATGTAGTATGAGTATGACACCGTGTCAGTGTTGCACTGCACGCATTAATTACATTAATTTGATCAAACAGAATGAAATTAACGGCGCTTTCGTAGTTTAGTTTAGTTTAGAAATTAACTTAGAATAACAAGAAAAAATCGACAACCTGAGCCGTAAACGCCTAAAGCGGCATCTTTCGCGTTGGCAGCTGCCGCGAAACTGGGATTCGACTGGGCAGGATCCGCCTCCTCCTCTACGAACACGCCACTGTCGTCAGCTTCCATTTTTTTGAGTGATAAAATAAATTAATTGCGGTACAGTGCGCCCACCCAGTAGCAACCGCGATGACGCGACAGAAATTATTTAGCAGTTACGGTGGTTCTAAAAAGGGAAACGGATCTGGAAGGGGAAGGGGACGAGTCTGGAAGGGGACAGAACTTTGAGTAATTATTTTGGTGCGCTATCGTGTATGCCCTCCTCCTTTTCGCCCCACAAAAGATATTACTCTTCCTCTGCCTCTTTGGCTCCTTCGGCACGCCAGACGTCCGCCATGGCCGCGCTAGAGGCGTTCTTCGACACGCAGGCGCGTCTGTCTACTCGCTCTCTCAATCGCGCGCGCTTCTGACCAATTTTCTGCGTCTTTTTGTAGGTGACGCACGAGACGCTAGAGGGCGACAGCGCCGAGAAGCCGCCGCTGACGGTCGAGCGAGCCGAGAGCCTCATCGCCGACGTTCATACCGCTCGGCCGCCGAGCGCAACACCGGTGCGTTTTTTTTTATCGCAGTGATTGTCGAGTCGAATCTTGCTCGCGAAGTTTTTACAAGAAAGGTGGATGATGCAAATCGAACAGACCCGGCTGGCCGTAGATCGGCGGTCGACTTCAACAAGCTGCTTGAGGCGGTCTCCATTGGCGACTTTGTGCGGCACGCACAACCCGACAAGAAACAGAAGGGAGAATGCTGTCTGCTCGTCTTCCCCGGTTGTTTGCCAGTGTTTTTCTGTCAATCACGTACACGACCCGCAGCCCTCCTTTTTTCCTTATGCGTGCTATTGCGAAATTGATGGGCCAATCCCTTTCCACCCACCCCACGGCCAAATGGGTAGTGTATCCCTGGAATGGAGCGTGACACACATTGTGGTGTGCTGTTTAGCGGACGAGAACATGCTGAGCAGCTTCAAGCGCATCTGCGTGGTTGGTGGCAACAGCATGAACCAAGTGAACGCCAAGAAGGACAAGAGGCCGCCGTACATCGACCTGACCTGCAAGGTTGTCGGGCCGGACCTCGGCCTCATCGGCTGCCGGACCCAGCGCCCACACCCAATGGTTATCAACAACCGCTTCCACGCTAAAAATTTGCAGTGAGCGTGCCTCGCGAAGCACTGTTTTGCTGCTCCGTTGAGCTGCGGTTGCCGACGTCGACAGCGGCGCCCGAAGACCTCGTGCTGGTCCACCGGGAGCGGTACGCGTATTGGCAGCAGAATGAGCAGCGCTACACGACGGCCATGCGAGACATGGTCATCCGCTGTAGATATAGCTGTGTCATGTCTCGCTACTTGTATTTCCGCAACAAATTGCTCGACGTCTCCAACACTAAGGGCAAGTTGTTGTTGAGCCACCGCGAGAAACTGGCTAGCGCCTTTGGTGTGTATTTGTAGGCTTTAAAATGTAGGTTGCGCGAAGTGGCTGTGAAGCGATTATTTTTAGGTTGTTGTTAGTCTGCTAAATTGTTAGAGTGGAGCCAAGCTGCTAGAAGAATTACAAGAAAGATTACTGGAAACGCTCCTAGATTGTGACATTCCGATCTATCTTTTATCTGTGTTCATTCTATTATCTCAGAGAGTCGTGTCGAGTTGTGTCTTTTGAGATTTAATGAAGAGAAATATCCTTAAGAAAAGTGTTTGTGGGGAAGAAGTGTGGCGAGCGAACCTACAACCAGGCGGTCACAAGGACTTCGCCAACAAAATTGGAGCGCCAGGCAGGATCAACTTCAAGTTCAACGTCATCAGCGGCCGTGTGGATTTCTCAAGATCACCGGTCGAGCCGTGCTGTTTCACGGGTCTTTCCTCTAGAGGGTGTACCGTGTCGTCGAGGATCCACTCGTCCGACACCGACGAAGCGGAGTGAACGCGCTGGGCCGGCTGTCCTGCTCAAAGGCGGTCGTGCCGTTCAAGTCGAGTGTGCTGGGCCGGCTGTCCTGCTCAAAGGCGGTCGTGCCGTTCAAGTCGAACGCGCTGGGCCGGCTGTCCTGCTCAAAGGCGGTCGTGCCGTTCAAGTCGAGTGTGCTGAACCGGCTGTCCTGCTCAAAGGCGGTCGTGCCGTTCAAGTCGAACGCGCTGGGCTGGCTGTCCTGTTTGAAAGCGGTCGCGCTGTTCAAGTCAAGGCGTGCTGGGCCAGTTATCCTGCTCGAAGGCGATCGTGCCGTTCAAGTAGAGGCGTAGAAGAAAATCGAGCTGTCAAGGCGTGGAGCGTTGGTCATCCGGTTTGAAGACGATCGAGCTGTTCGTGGCGTGCAGAATCGGACGAGCAGTATCGGCATCGCTGGTTCTACCAGTGCTGCTTAGAAATTCCATCACACCTGTGGCTTTGCCACCACTTACGGCCTCGGCCGCCAAAATTGTGGCTCTGCCACCGCTTACGGCCTCGGCCGCCAAAATTGTGGCTCTGCCACCGCTTACGGCCTCGGCCGCCAAAATTGTGGCTTTGCCACCGCTTACGGCCTCGGCCGCCAGAACTGTGGCTCTGCCACCACTTACGGCTTCGGCCGCCAGATTGTGGCTTAGCCACCACTTACAGCCTTGTGCTGCCAGATTGTGATTTTGCCACTTATAGTTTTGTGTTATTTAGATAAGGTTTTGGTGATTCTGATTTTATCAAAATAAATGTCAAACGTCTTCCCTGTGTCTAGTGATTTGGCGATTGATGCGTACGTTACAGATGGTGAAGAGAGTGATACAGAAGTGGGCATGGAGAGTAACCAGTCAGAGGAGCAGCGTTTGGCGGAGCGACGCGAGAGGGATAGGAAGAGGCGCGAGAGAAAGAGACAAGAAGAGTTCGAATTGCGACAGCGTTTAGAGCATTTAGAGGCGGAGAAACAGCAGCTGGCAACGGCAAACGAACAATTATTACAGGAACGGGATCAATACTCGCGTCGTAGTCGTAACCGTAAACAGTCGGAAAGAGACGCACGAGAAGAATGGACTGAGGGAGTGCAACAGAATCAAGTATTTATGCGTAATGATAGTCAGAGTCGTAGTCAGTCGCGCGATGGACGGCCTGTGGACGGACAATCGGAAGGCGACGGTACGTCGGATTATTTTTCCATATTAGCAAGGCAAATGCAAATGCAAAATGAGATGCAAGAACGACGGGCAGAGGATCAGCGACAACAAACGTTACTTTTGATAGAGGCTCAAAGACAGCAGGCAGAGGCACAACAACAACAGCAACAGCAACAGCAGCAACAAATGCAGCAACAAATGCAACAACAGATGCAAATGCAGACGGCACTTTTACAGAATCTTACACAGAACGAACGCAGCAATGGAAACGGGAATGGAAATGGTAATGGACACGAGAATGGACACATAAATTTGAGGGATTACCCAGATCCGAAAGTAAAGAGTTTTGATGGTAAAGGCACTACTTCTTTTGATGATTGGTTGTTTACCTTTGATTGGGCAGTGCGGACATACCCAGAGGAAATGAAGTGCCGATACATGGTGATGTCTTTTTCGGGCGATGCATTGTCACTTTTTCGCACTTTATCGGCCGAAATTCAGAACGATTATACCCGTTTATGTGAAACATTTTCACATCATTTTGTGGACAAACGTCCATTATCCCAAAGAATTAGAGCATGGTTGACATGGGAACAACACTCTCAAACAGTGCAAGAGTACATCAATTCCTCTAGTAAGAAATTTGCGGAACTGAATTTGCATGAACTTGAAGTGGCGGATTGTTTGAGGGCATACTTTTTCTATACCAATATGAGTGAAAGATTTAGACCAGATGTGTCAACACAAGATTTTACTTGGAATAACGTTACTTCCAAGGCATTACAAAAGGAACAAACCATCAATATGACACAGGGTGCGATGACAAATGACAGATTGGACAGAAATGTGCGTCAGCCTATTCAGAATCGCCCAACTCAGAATTTCAATCAACCAGTGATGCGCAACTTTGGTTGGCAAAATAGGCCTCCGAATATTCCTCAACAGTTTGGGAATAATCCCACGGATAATTTTCGTTGGCAGAATAAACCTCCGAATATGCCTCAACAGCCTGGGAATAATCCCAATTGGCGAAATGGCCCACCAAATGTCAATCGTTGGCAGAATAGACCTCTAAATATGCCTCAACAAGAAAATCCCAATTGGCGGAACGAGCCGTCAAATGTGAGGAACAACACAGTCAATGCATTGACCTGTTTCAATTGTGGAGTAGTCGGGCACGTGGCCAAAAATTGCAGTAAGTCGAATGTTCAAACTGTGGATGACATAAGACACGATGAATCAGTTTCAATACCGTTTGTTGGCATAGGTAACGAGGTGCGGTTCAATAGTAATGACATTACGTCTAATGAGACGAGAAAAATTCAGGAGAACTGGCGACAGTATCGGTCCAATCAAAAAATTGACAACAGATCCCAGGTGGCTGTCATGAGTAAGATCGAGGAAAAGATTGTACCAGAATTGGAACAACCTAAAAGGATTTATGTACCTAACGATATACAGTTTGAGGGTTTACCATCTGTGATTCAATCATCAGATGCAGATTCTGGTCTTTATACTATTGCCGACACGGGTGCTTCGCGCACTTGCGTGAATGACAAGATGAAAGATACTTTGGTGAATTTTTATAAATCAAAATACCCAGAGGTTTGGGAGGCATTCTATCGACCTCACGCAGTGTCACAGATAAACGGTGTGGATGGCAAACACTTTAGTGCAGGTGAAATTTTCTTGAAAGGGCACAGAAAAGGAAGGCGTTTCAAAATGTGGGCCATAGTGTTGCCAAATTTGAAGCCGGACATTTTGGTAGGCACCGATTTATTGGAGGTTGTGGGAATTAAATTAACTTATCCTGATGGATCAGAAGTACCATTGCTAAAGATTCCAGTACAAGCTTTGTCACAAGTGACATCTAAAATGGTAGTGAAAGAACGGGCAGCGAACAGGGTTGTAGAGAAGGGAGACAGCGTGAATGTTTTGGGTTATACGGATGAGACGTTTTTTCAGCGCAGTGGGTGGGGAAGTCCCAAGGAGTGTCCCAAGGAGTGTGATGCCCAGGGTTTTTCAAACTTCAGTTTTCAGGTCAACGACGGACAACGCGCCGAAGTCTTGCCGGACGAGAGAGAACGCGTCGCTGTTGCAGATTCGAAGTCTCAGAAGATCATGGGCGGATTCAAGGACGAGCAGCGGAGGCTACGGCGCGGAGAAGTCGATGAAAGCGAGCTGGGATTTCAAGAAAATGGCGCGAGTCGACACGTCAAGTTGGGAGCGTCACAGAAGTCAAGGATGAAGACGGCGGCTGGCGAAAGGCG
This sequence comes from Paralinhomoeus sp. GSCO2_6, assembly GCA_030248085.1. Lineage (NCBI taxonomy): Eukaryota > Metazoa > Nematoda > Chromadorea > Monhysterida > Linhomoeidae > Paralinhomoeus > Paralinhomoeus sp. GSCO2_6. Next base: position 143,872 of record JASAMY010002207.1, read on the forward strand.
ACAACCCGTGGACAGAAGTATCAAGTCGAAGATCGCGCAGCGCAGAGTGGCCAAGACATCCTCTCCATTTGACGCATACTACCGGCGCTGGCATCATCGCTTTAAGGGCCTTTCAGGAACTACGACGGACGACAACGTGTATCGACCTGGCTCGGACGGATGGCGGCAGCAGCAGAACGCGGTGTGGCAAGCAGAAGAAATTCCTACTGAAGTTCTCGGCGCGCAAGTCAACGGCTACATCTCTTCTCAAAATCCGGGGCGTGTTAGAGTGGAGCCAAGCTGTTAGAAGAATTACAAGAAAGATTACTGGAAAAGCTCCTAGATTGTGACATTCCGATCTATCTTTTATCTGTGTTCATTCTATTATCTCAGAGAGTCGTGTCGAGTTGTGTCTGTTGAGATTTAATAAAGAGAAATATCCTTAAGAAAAGTGTTTGTGGGGAAGAAGTGTGGCGAGCGAACCTACAACCAGGCGGTCACAAGGACTTCGCCAACATAAATCCGTGTCCGAATCTCGTGTCACACAAGCCGTCGCGCACCACCGCTTCCGCCACCTCAATTCGCATGGAATTCTAATATTCTATAGTTTTTGTGTTTGATGGTGTAGAACTAATAACTTTCGGGAGGCGACAACAGAGAGAACGAAAAGCACTAATAACTTTCGAGAGGCGACAAGAGAGACAATAAGAAGGCGTAGATTATAACGCACCTAAATAATTACTTTGTCCCCTTCCAGACTCGTCCCCTTCCCCTTCCAGATCCGTTTCCCTCTAAAAAAGGGCCCAACAGAAACTCTACTACGGTGTGTATACTAAGGTAAAATTGGCGCGACCGACCAACGACCAACAATCTACTGTAGCCGCCCACTCCCACTTTGGGACAGGGTTGTTGTTGTTAGTAGCCTAGCCGGCAGGAGTCGGCGCAGGAGAGAGGCGGTGACTGCTTTGGGTGGCCGATCGGCTTTGGGACAGGTCGGCGTCGACGCTAGCGTCTGCGAGTGCGCTGCGCACTGCACTGACTCGTCGCACCAAACACCGTGAAGAAGACAACCACCCATGTGGTGTTTACAGCGCTGACATACGCGCTGGCAAGCTGCGACATTGGCTTTGCAAAAAACAACCAAAGAACTGGCCAGGTACGCAACAACAAGAGCCGATTCACAAATGGCATGGTGGCCCACCTTCCCACGCAGACAAACAACGCCGTATTGATAGTGATACAATGTATTATGATCTCGAAACGCTGCTTAAAGTACGCGATTCCAAATCCGCACATCCGTGGGCGACTTTGCTGAGCGGCATCTCTAAGAAACCCAATGGGTTTCGTGTTTTGTCTGTACTTGTCCGTGCTATAAACTTGCTTTTGCGTCTTTTTATTCTCTTATTAATACTGTAGCTTAATAAATTTAAGTTTGTTAAACAAACGAAGCTAGCATTCTAAGGCTTCTTGTAAGGCGCAGTCAGTCTTGTCATTCAAAGGCACCGAATTAAATCATTACTGCAGAGATACATTCACCAAGTCGGGTGGTCGAAGCGCGCAGCGCAGTATGGCGTCGTCGGCAGATTTGGAAAACGAATCGGAAGTCTCGTCGACCGTCTCGGACGGTGAGAGGATGCGTGCCAGCGCGTGCGTTCCATTGCGATGACCGTTCCATTTGTGGGCGTGGCCTATCTACTTCGTGCCTTAATTTAATTTTTTTTTTTTGAATTTTTAGCGGATCTCTGCACTGTCGCGGCGGCGCCTACGACGACTTTCGTCGCTCCACCGCCACCACCGAAGCCGACTTTTTTGGCCCCGCTGCCGCTGTCGCTACAGCTCGGCTTCCATGCATACGTGCCCATGCTCCTTGGAGGTGGTTCTTTCCGTGCCCCCCCCCCCTCCAGAGCAGAGTCACCACGCACATAGGTGTAGATTGGTCCAAAAGCCAGGGGGGGGGGGTCTCCGCTTGTTTCGAGGGGGGAGGGGTATCCCGCCATCCCGCCGGGATCGGAAATTTTGGAGGAGGGGTGGTCGAAGTAGAAGATTTCGCACCAAAATAGCGCGTAAATCGGTGCTTTTTGGTCCAAAATGTGTCAAAACAACGCCTAAATAGCACTTTTAAAGCGTTTTTGGGTCACACTACGCTAAAAATAAAACAAAAACACGCATCTTTACCCATTTTTTTAAATATTGAGAGAGGGTTTCCCGCAAGTCATCTGGGATGGCGATGGCCAGGGGGGCCTCTCTCTCCCGCAAAAAAGCGGGATGGCTATAGCCAGGGGGGAGGGTGAACCCACCCTAGACCCCAGAGGTGTAACTGGTCATTGAAGCTGGGAGGGGGTGAATCTCAGATTTTTCAAAAGTCGATGGGGGTGACCTGCACGGTCAAATTTGATATAAATTCTCGTTTTCCAGCCTCAACAATGACCTAGAAAAAGCTTTGTGTGTGCTGAAAACACAGCGCTACAGGCAAAATTTGTTGATTTTTTGTCCGAAAACGCGCTCGAGACTTTCCAAAATGGTCTGTAGTGGCGTAAAATACGGCGCCGCAGGCGAAATTTTTGATATTTGGATAATAAATACTGCTCACAGGCCTGAAAAACACCTTCGGAAGTATAAGAAACACATTCAGCCATAGGGGTAACCTGCAGTCAGTGCAGGATTGACTAAAGCTGGGGGAGGGTGATCCTTTTTTTCGTGTAGGATTGCCTGAAGCTGGGGGAGGGTGACCTGTACCTACACCCTACCCAGTTACACCTATGCTAGACCCCCCCCCCCCTGAGCCCACCTATGACCACGCACCTCCTAGCGGAGTAGAGGGGATCAAGCCACCATGTGTCCCGCTAACCCACTTAAAAATTGTGTCTTGGGCGCTAATGCTGTGCACGGCTCCTTCTTCGTGGACGGGGAACGGGCTGCGCTGGCCGCCAAGGCGGTCCTAGAGGACGTAGGGCCCGAGGATGAGGACGGCTGCGACGGCCCGCTAGATGAGCTGGTCGCAGCACCGCCCAGCGGCGCACAGGAAGACGAAGAACAGTCCACGAGCGGCAGCGGCGGTTCCAAGGGCTCCTCACCTGACGAGGAGGTGGCCAATTGTAGAAGGGAATTGCATTAAAATTGTTCAAAATAATTGTTTTGGTGCCCAAGCGCGCACGCACGCACGACAGCTCAGCTTTTTTTTAGGCGGGTGCTGCATCGTCGACGCGGCGGTGCCTCCGGGGCCGCTCTCCCAAGCTGAAGGAGGTCGGCTGCCTGCCGCGTCTCGAATTGGCCTCGCGACGAGCGATAGAACGCAGCAAAGGTGCCCTTGGAGGAATGAGGATTCTTGTATTGACACTGGTGTTGTGCAACAAAAAAATTGGACTGATGGGTTTAGGGAGGGTTGAAGGTTATAACAAATTGTTGTTTGAAGAGGTGTAAATCGGATGGACTTTTGTAGACATCGACGCATGAGGTGCCACTCGAAATGGTGCCTTTCGCCTAAAATAATGTGCTGGACACAGAGAGATAGGCCCAATTGAGGTTACGAGCTCTGCCAGGCCAGGAGGGGTTAGCTAAAAAGTCTCGGGATAGGGTCCGTTTGGTGAGGGGGAGGAAACGAGTTGGGTGGCACACCTATCACCCCCGCCTCCTACAGGAGTTACAAATGTCTGCATAAAATGTACGGTCAACTGAGTTGGATTGTTTCAGTTGATTTTGACAATCAGTTGGAGACACTGCGATTCGAGCTGAAACGGCCACCTGCAACCATGGTCGCTTGCAGAGTCTGTGGAGTGTTAATCAAAAAGGTGCCAGTTTCGCTACAGACGATTTGAAGTACGCACTACTTGTGAAGGGAAAATCGCAGGTTTACAATTTTTTTTTTGTGGACTAGAGGTCACACTTGCAATTTGATGAGGAGGAGGTGAATTTTTTTCAACTCACCACCCAGTTTTTTTTAAGTTTTTCTCATCTCCACAGATATAAGTGCAGTTTCGCAAATTGTTGTGCCCAGAGTAGCAGCTTTCCGATTGCCGCACGATGCTCACTCACACTCTAAAGCATACATGTAACTGGGGGGGGGGGGCTGGGGGGGGGGGGGTTGCCCGCCCCCAGCCAGAATTTTACCCCTACCCAGCCCCCCCAGACCCCCCCCAGAATTTTCCTGAAGATTTCCAACTTGCCAACAATTGTACAAAGCAGTGTAAATTTTGCCTTTTTCATTGGCTTTTGGCCTTAAAACAACAAAATAACGCTAAATATAGACTATTTTAAGGCATTTTTTACCTATTTTTGACTGCAAAGTGCCTATTTAGACACTATTTTGGAACATTTTTTTCCCTTCTGGGCCCCCCTCCCTCTTCAAATCTGAGTACCCCCCCCCCCCCACGCCCCCCCAGAAGTCTCTCAGACCCCCCCCCCCACTTCAAAAACCCGGTTACATGTATGCTCTAAAGTACTCACATTGCAGCATTTATAGCTTCTTTTGACTAAGAACCGCGTTTTACGGCTGCATTTTCTCGAAACATTGACCGACCAAAAACAATTTTTTTCTGGGTGATTCTCCCCCCCCCGGGTCGTCCTTTGCGCTCGCAACAAGTGAGATTCTGCGAACAAGTATTTGCGTGTTTGTCTTTAGGAGGAGACGATCGCGCACACGCTCGACTCGCACGTGGGACGCAAGGAGCGGTGGGTGTACCGCTGCTACGACGCCGACTGCGACTTTGGCTGCCTCTCCGCGTGCGACATCCAGCGACACCTCGGCGAGGCGCACGGAGATAGGACCTCGGCGTGAGCGGCCCCCCCCCTTCCCCCCTGCCCGCGTGCACACCTATACCGGGCGAAGGAAGTCCCCCCCCCCCCGGGCCGCTTCCACAATTCCCAGACTTTTAGTTAGTTTTGTATTTTGTGAATGTTAGTTAAAAGTTAAAAAGTTAGAAGTTAAAAATGTGTATTTTTGGCCATTTTCAGTGTTTTGTACCATAATTATTTAGGTCATAGAATTCTCCAATTTGATACAGCTCCCCCCCCCCCTCAGCTTGGGTTCTTTTGGAAGCCGGTCCCCCCTGCAAGCCACCCCCCCCTCCTACACTCTACCTTCTCGGCCCCATTACAGTTATGGAACCTCGTCGTATGCGTGCGTGCGTGCGTGCTGGTGGAGCGCGCAGGTATCCGTCTTCAGGCCCAGCCAGGTGAGAGACGAGTCGGCGGCGAGGCGTCTGAAGAAGAGGGTCGAGCGCTGCTTCCCCGCCGCCCCCATCAGTCCGTCCGCCCTGCTCGAGCGGCTGATCAATGCCGCCGAACCATCGATCGATGTACCGCCCTCGTGATCAATCGGTTGCTGATCCATCCAGATCGCTCGCTTCGTGCCGTCGGGTTTTGTGGCTTCATTTCATTCGCGAACTGACCATTTGTAACAGCTGGTAGGGGGGGGGGCAAGATTTGAGAACCCACCCAACGCCCTCCACAATTGCAGCTACGCCCCCCCCCCCCCAATAGGCTGGGTCCTTGTTGGTTCGCTCTCATTGTGATGAGTGCTTCTTCGGTCGATCTGTCGACGGTATTGCACGTGGAGTGTGGTATAGGTGAAAGTATTGATTTTATGTTTACCGTTCATTCTGGCAATGCACACACACTTGTGCACATTTGCAGAAATTCTGCCTAAATGCCCAGCCCATTACAGATGAGGTAGAGCAAGTTCGGTCCTCAAAATTGCGGCCAGATGACATTTCGCCGCGTTGCTCGCACGAACTATCCAAAAGTGGTGGTGGTGGTGCGTGAATGCAGAGATCGAAACTCGATACGTTAGAGAGCAGTGCGCGGATCGCCTGTCAAGTCGTCAAGTGGTTTGCCTGGCTCAGCTGTGCAACATGGACCACGCGACGTCTTGGGGTCGGTCAGTAGCACTTGAAGCTGCAGTCGCAGACGCACTCGCAGGTCGCGCGTTTGCGCCGGCGATGGACGAGCGTGAAGCGACGCGGCGTCGCGTCGGGACAGCGGAAGGGCCCACACTGGCAGTCGCACTTCTGGCACAGGGCAGGGTCGTCTCTCAACGGCCCTCCCGAGTTGCCATTGCCCCCGCGATCGAGAAGGCCGCCCGGCGGGGAAAAGGCGGCCCGGGGACCGCCGTTGCCTAAGGAGGGACGTAATTAGAGAATGTAGAAACGCGCAAGTCATTGAAGTCGACGGCACACGCGCGCGAGCACGCAGACACGAACGCGATCACACACGCACGCACGCACGCACGCACGCACGCACACACGCACGCCCACACACACACACACACGCATACACACGCATACACGCACACACACACACAAGAAACTACAATTTCATTCGCGTTCCAACCTGAGGGCGTCCCGCTTCCACTGGTCGTGGCATCGAGCTGAGGCGCGCCGGGTGGTTTGTCGTCCACCAGGTACTTGCAAATCTCCGGCCTCCAAATGAAGTCGTGGATGCTGCAACAACGCAGCACAGGCGTGCACACGAACACCCACGCACGCACGCACGCACGAACAAGCGTCACGGACGTACACGTGCTTGAGGTCGTACTGACGCCAGCACTCCATGCCCGCGTAGACCACGTCGTGCGCCAGGTTGTGGCTGAATTTTTTATTTGATTTTAATTTTGCGTGATTGATTGATGTCAATTTTTCTGAGTTGGTACGGCACTGGCCTGGTTTGTGAGACACCCTCTCTCAGGGTCGTAGGTTCGATTCCTATTGCTGCACATTTTTCGCGTTTTCTCTGAGATATTGCTCTCTGACATTCTCGTCAATCTTTTATTTTTACCGTACACCCTCCAATAGGGCCCCTCTCAAAATGTGGGACTCTCAATAGTGGCCCGAGAGTAAGGGGGACGAGTAGGATTTACGATATGTGTATTGTTTACAAACTCACAAAAAGGCTCCTCTGACGCTATTGAGACGGAAGAAATGACACTCGGCCTTGTCAACCTTGACGTTGTCAGCGGTGCAGCAGATCGGTTGGAATCTGAATTCTCAAACATTTGTTAAGCGAGAAGTGAACTGTGTTCTTTTGTCTGTGCTGTAGAACTGTATCTACACACGGCAACTGTTTTGTTGGGAATATTGTGAGTATTCAGTTGAAAAGTAAAATAGGAAAGTTTTCTTTCATTCTTTGCTTCATATCTGTTTGTTTGACGTCCCAACCAGCCTACGATGTAGTCAACGTGCCATATGTGTACTAGGGATGAGCATGGGCCGGGCCGGAATTCCAGGCCCGTTTTGCGGGCCGGGCCGAGCCGGGCCTGCGTTTTGAGGGTGCGGGCCGGGCCGGGCCGGGCCGGACGTTCTTGGCTGGCCAACGTAGATAGCTACCTATGCAATGCATTGTAACTATCGGCGACTATTCTGCACCGCATTAGCAACTTTGTATTCTATGACGCGCGCCTTTCGCGCTCAAATGGCGCAAAGGCCGTAAAATGGTTGTGAACTGCGATTCTGAGAGGTGGATTCGTCATTCCGTTAAGTAAATCACGCAAATTGGCATACGGTATTTCAGTAAATTGCACACTGTAGTGACTGTACTTATTTCGTGTTGCGGGGCCGGGCCTGCGATATTGAGCAGTTGGACGGGCCGTGACCGGCCGGACTACATATCTGGCGGGCCGGGCCGGGCCGAGATGTGCAGGCCCGTGCTCATCCCTAATGTGTACCTACACTGTACGATGTGTACATTCTATTATCCGCCAAGTACGTGTCACATGCTTACACTCTACAGGTCTGCTCGTACGCAAAGCTTCCGACAGAACTCACAGCAGGGAGCCGGTGTTCTTGTCCAACTCGAAGCCTTTCAGTCCTCCCAGCCACTCGTTGTCGCCCGTGCAGCCTTCTAGGCCCACCCCTTCGCACACGAAAGGGGTCTCCCGGAGTTCACACTTGACATTCTTGGGCGCGCCTCCCAGAGGGGCGCACTCCACCTGCATTGCGCCCACTTTGCGCCGGGACGCCGGCTCACGCGAGATCTGCGTGATCTGAATGGAGAATACTGAAAATCTTCGGCTTCAGCCCACTTCAGCTACAGTACGAGAGTGCTGTAGCTTTCCGTGGGCGAGCAACAGAACTGTAGTACGCACGCACACGGTTACCATACCGTATCATAGTAAATCCCTCACCTTTCAACCAATCTTTACTCTGGACAGCATTGAAGAAGAGGGGGATTCGGTGTGTACAGCTACACACACCATAAAACCTGCGCCTATTGATTGACTTTTGGCCATGAATACGGCAAATCGTATGGTAGGTACTTCTTGCTCCCGGGGGCACTATTCCTGGGCCACAGTGTCATTTCAACCTCTCCAAGCCCAAGGCACTATTGGAATTGGACATCTTTCGTACAGTCAAGGAATCGGGGAATCGTATATACCATAGGTACATACATACATGGTACACCGTACAATCTCCGCCATCGGAAGACGGACTTTCCACTTCAGGCGTGCGCGCCCACTTCTTTACGGAACCCGTCCACATTGTCTGTACCTATACCTTGTATCCTTGTTCGCATTCAAAGTCGACGTTGTCAAAAAAGACGGCGGCGGGGTCGTCGTCTTGTGCGCCGACGGCTGACGCCAGTGCCAACAACGACAGTAGCTTTGCTTTCATGTCGCCTCGTACCGTGGGCACGCAGTCTATGTACGTGTCTGCTGCGCGCAATGTAAGGCGAAGAAACGATGCAAAAGTCTCGCAGATGCAATCTGTGGTGAAGCGCGCGGCGCCGCGAGGCGATGGCGCGACGCCGCTTGGTTCCGTTTGAGTCGACGAGTCTCTTCTCTGTCGATCGAGAGAAATGTGCGCGCGCGGGCGCGAGCATTGTGAACGCATTTGCGGGTGTACTCGTACACACGTACCGCACCAGTCCTACTATGTATGAACTTGCGGTAACAACGACAAACAAACGAGCGAATGAACGCAGCATACTGCAACGGAAGACGCAACGCGCAACAAACAGTCGTATGCTGCAATGAATACATAGGTAGGTGAGCTTCAGAGCTCGCACAGCTTGGGGAAGGGCAGTACCGCCACGGGAGAGGTGACGTTGAGAGCCACTTGCTGAAAGAAGAAAGATATAATGTAGGTAGTATGCACCTGTATGTATGTCTATTCAACAAGAAACAGATGAAAGTGCACGTAAGACTTTCAGTAGGCGTTACGCATACCACATCTGTACACGCGTCTCGCTCTCCGCGTGAGGGCGAGACGGTGGGTCGTCCGGATCCAGTGGGAGAAGGGGGATTGAAGCACAAAAAGTAATATTGGGCACCAAAATACCGTGTACATTAAATGGCATCGGCGAAACGCGCTAATTTAGTTACGGTGGGGTTTTATCAGCCCTCAATCCACTCCCTCAGCCCCGGAAAGTCTGTGCACGTTCGACTGTTTTCAAAGTGTATACGACGCAGCACTCGTTCTTGCCCAATTCAGCTGGGGACCGACTGACTTGCTGCAGAAAGTTGGCGACTTCTGGGTTGTCGGCGCGGAAGAAGCGATCGGAGTGGCGCGCGAACGCGTGGTAGGCGCGGCAACGACGCGGGCCCGCCGTCTCCGTCAGAATCGCGTAGTCGTGCCGAGAGCGGCCGCTCTCGGGACCCGCCTTGATGAGACACACTGAACGACAGGACCGGGACACATGCAGCCGTTGATGGTTAAAACGTGGTGCTCGGAAGAATCCAAGCTACATATATGCGTTCCGTATATCCCCCAGTGGCGTGGCGCGCCCTCAGTAGCGCACCCGGGTATGGTGAGGTGACATTATGGCACCAGGGAGCACAATAGCGACTGGCATTGCAAAAGAATGCGCATAGAAACCCTGTACGCACGTGGAAGCGTCAGCTCAGGCAAACGCATGACGGCGGTGTGCCCAGCCACCTCACTCTGGAGCACGCCGACCATCTAAACCACGCGCGAAGTTGTGTGCGTGCGTGCGTGCGTGCGTGCGTGTCGGTGCGTGCGTGCGTGCGTTCCTGCGTGCGTGTCGGTGCGTGCGTGCGTGCGTGCCTGCGTGCGTGTCGGTGCGTGCGTGCGTGCGTGCGTGCGTGCGTGCGTGCGTGCGTGCGTGCGTGCGTGCGTGCGTGCGTGCGTGCGTTCTCGCGACCTCGTGAAGTTTGCGCTCATTCGAGTCGTCCCTGAAGAAGAGGTTTAGTGCAGCCTGGCGCCGGTTCGTTTCCGGCGCTCCGACTAAAACAGCTTGCCGAGTTCACAGCCAATGAAAGTTGAACTTTGTTTTTAAACCAACGCTGCAGTCCCACACAACTGGGCAAGTAGGGCTGGAGATTTGTGGTTAGCGTCTCGTCTCCGATGCTGTCGAGGCTCTTGAGACTGAGAATTGTCGTGTATATCGACTGCAGCGAGTTGGGTGGTCCATAGATCTAAAAATTCACTTCTGAGTTGTGCTTCTGTCACCACGCATGATCTCAGTGTGAATTGAAGTGATGCCTAGGTTCTGTTGGAACAACACCTGCGTCCAGGAGCCGGCCATCTTCTCCGGAGAGTAGGGAATGCAGAGTGGGCACTCCTTCTCCAATCGTGGCGTCATTGGAGGCAGTTCCAGCCTTTGTCTTTCGCTTTCCGCGTCCTCCACCCTTGGCGCGGGAAGTGGTGGCCTTGAAAGTGGAGTGACGCGAGGCGCGCTGAATCGCAGCAGCTGGCCGGTGCGCTTGGAGACTGCCAGTTTGTCGGCAACGTCGAACGGAGGCTGCCTGGTCGTCGTCGTTGGTGGCAGCTCTCCGGGGCTGAGCTGCGACTGACGTCTCAGCAGTTCGTTCAAGAGTTCGTCGTCTGAGAGCTCCTTCAGGGAAGGCTGGTTCTCATCGGTATCGATTCGAGGAGGCGGCCTCACTGGAGGCAATGGCGGTAGAGTTGGCTGGGACACTGACGGAGCGGCCGCGTCCTCCGCCTTCATGAGCAAATCGATGAGCTGGCGCTCCTCCGCAGCGGTGATATCTGGCTTAGAGGCCAGCTGGCGCAGATACTCGTCCAGCACCGCGTCTTCCGCTGCTGTGCTCTGCCGTTGACTGATGGACTGGCGCACCTGTTGCGGTGGAGAGACATTGATGACTGACGCGCGTTTCTGCAAATGTTCTAACAAGGATGGGCAGTGCGTGGCTCGACAGGAACATCTAATATTGTACCTCTGGCGCCAGTACGAACGGGTTGGTCTTGGGATTGGCACCGGAGACTGTTGCGCCTTCAGGGGCGAATGGATAGACGAAGCCAGCCGGTAGATCGGTTCTTCCTATCTGCCGCCCGCTTCCAGGAAACCACGGATTGCCCGATGACGTCTGGCTGGCCACCGGGACGCGAACGCCTCCCTGGGGCTCGAATGGCCGTGTTCCGGGTCGGAAGCCTGAGTTTGAACGCGCAACACAGTCAGCTTAGCCTGTGAAACTGCGTTGCTCCATACCCGGTTCAGGGAACTGGGCGTTGGTCAATGGTGGAGCCCGCGGAGGTGGAAACAGCGCTCCCAGAAAGGCACCCGCCATGTCCCGGAAGAACTTCTCTCCCTCCTTGTTATCCTTTGCGCCAGGCTCTTGTTGCGCAGCTGTCACTGCGCCGGCAGCTAACAGCAGCAGGCAAACGAACATTTTTCTGAGAAATACAATTACTACACCGTGGGGGTTCGATTGACAATTGCGTTTGAGATTGCGTAACGTTCTCCAACGGTGTAATGGCCAGGCGTGCGTAGATTAAACTGGGTCGGTCGGCTGGCGCACGGGCCTGGGTCGGCGCGCGCAAAGACAACGCACGGTGTCTTGATGGGTATATTCTGGGGGAAAAGTAGGACAAATTGACGCGTTTTTCGACGACCCGCTGCCGTGCACGCACACACAGACACAAGTTCGTTGTTGTTGGCAGCTGATAGCCATGGTTCGAGCTGTTTAGTCAGAATCGAATCGTTCTCTGAGATTCAGCGGTAGCGTGCGGACAGAAAATGGCTTCTAGTCGAAGAGTCTACGTATTGGACTACATATGTACGAATGTACCTACAGTGTATACCTTATTGAAAAACGTTTGACATGACCAGAATGTTGAAAATTGTTGTTGCTGCAACTGTATTATTGCAACGAAGTTTGTTCGCACCATTCTGTTGCACTTTACATCTTCCAGTGAGCGGACGACAATCATTTAGGTTTTCGTGTAAATGTCTTACTTCTGAGTGTAATTGTGCCGGTGAAAGGGCCTTAGAACACTTCTTTTCTTGTCAACAACAAAAGCGCCTATTCATAAGCAGACGAGAATGAGCATTTGGCTCGTTTTATTGCTTGCGTTGACGATGACGGCGACGGCGACGTCAGCCGCACTCTGCTTCAACGGCTCTGTCGAGCTGTCGACACCTGCACGCCTGTCGCAGAGCGAGTGCGACGCCGACGTCTGCGTCGTCAAATCACGGCAATCAACGACGAGAGCCTACCGAGCTGACGTCCTTCTCGAATTCGGCTGCAGCCACGTCGACGACGCCTGCGTGTCGACGGAGCAGTGGTCTACGGGAGGGGACGACGGGGCCGAGCGCTGGTGCTGTCGGGGAGACGGCTGCAACGATCCCGCCGTCGTCAGGCGGCTGGCAGGAGATGTCGCTTCCGCAGACGAGAAACGCGACGTCGGCGTCGCAGAGTTGACCGACGTTTACGGTCGTCGACGAGCGAAGCGCGCCGAGAACGACACGTACAGCTGCCGGGACGACGGCCTGAGTTGCGACGTCTGCGAGTACTGGGGCGCGTACAACGCCGAGCGCAGCCACGTGGCCCAGCACGCCAACTGCCGCGAGACGTGCGGCGATGCGAGCGCGGTGCCGACGCGTTTCACGAGGAGTCGATACGTCATGCACTACTGCTGCGACACGACCTGCTCGCGCGCCGCCTGGACGGACCGGATCAAGACGCGACTGCGCGCACTGGACGGCTTCTGCTACAGCGACTCGGATCCCTACAGTCGGCGCATACTGCCACGAGAGCAGCGCCTCCGGCGACCGATGCCGCAGCGCTGCCGACGGGCCGGCGATCGGTGCGTCACGGTCTACAGGAAGGACGGCGCGCAGGGCCTCGTCTCCGCCTGCGAGTCCGACTGGGGCCTGCTCGACGTCGCCGTCTTCAGCTGCGCCGACGTCGCCGCGAGGGCGGCGCGCGACAGCTGGCGCGGCCTCAACGTCAGCTGCGCCGCGGTCGGGGACGACGGCGGGACGGCCGCCTGCTGCTGCGAGGGCCCCGTCTGCAACGACCCCGGCACGCGCGCCAGCATGCACGCGGAGCGACTGTTCGAGCCGCTGACTAGGCCCAAGCCCAAGCCGCGTCGGCGCAGGAGGAGAAGACGCAAGAAGAAGAGACGCCGGAGGATCCTCCTGATCGAGGGCGGCGACGGCGGCATCCGGCCCGTCTTCGTCGTCGTCGCGCTGCTCTTCGGTCTGCTTCTGGTGGCGCTGATCGCCGGCGTCGTCGTCTTCGTCTGCTGCCGACGCCGTCGTCGGCGCCGACAGCGAGAGTTGGAAGCGCAGCAGCCGACGACGGGCGCCGACGAGTCGCAGTCGCAGGTGGAGGTGCGTCTCGAGCCGACTCAAGAGGACGAAGAGGAGCTGTCGACGGCGCCTGTCGTCGTGCCGCCGCAACCGCAGGATGCTCTGCCGCCGACAGCATCTCCTCTTGTTGAGCAACTGCAGCCACAGGGAGGAGAGGAACTGTCGACGCCGGCAGCTGTCGACGAGTGAGACGGGAAAGGTTGACCAACGGCATTACGATGACAGAGTGATAGCAACAGTTGTGAATTGGTATTATGCGCTAAGCCATGCAGATCCGCGCAGTATACGAATGAGAATTTTGGATGCGGGTTTACTACATGTCGCGTACCACGGAGGAAAGCTCTATCGACACTCTAGCTAGCTACGCGACAATTTGGCTTACGATAAAGCGAGCATGCAAGCAGGCAGATAAAGCAAGCAGGCAAGTTGACTTTCGCGATTTTTTTCTAGGAATTTCTCCGGAATTTTCTCCTTGGAATCGCCTAATTGAAGAGTTGTGGAAAAAAACTCAAGCCTAAGCTCAAGCCTAAATCTAAGCAAAAGCCTAACCCTAAGCCAAAACGAAGCCTAAGCCTAAGCAAGAGCCTAAGCCACAGCGAAGCCTAAACCTAAAGCCTAAACGAAGCCTAAACGAACCTTGTCTGAAAGGTGAGTAAATTAGTGTTTTCAGTGTTACATACATGACAATAAAACAGCAAAATAACACGACTTAGAGCCTCTTTTGACCCATTTTTGATCAACAGTTACCGGTATTACATCTGGGTCACAAAATGGTCTGCCACACCCCTACTTTTTGCTCAAGCTACCCCCAAGAAAAGTGCCATCCCCTTTCAGAAAAGCGCCATTTGGTCCCCCGCCCCCCACCCAACTCTGCCAGACCCGGCTACAGGTATATGCAGTGAAGGAATCGTCGATCCTCCCACCCACGTTTTCATCTGGAAATTGTTATGCGCATACACGCGCAACACAAGACTATCGATCGTACATGTATGGATAGAAAAAGGTTTCGGGGAGTTGCAGTCTAGAAGTTGGGGAAGGGCAGTCCACCCTCTCTGTCCCTCCCTAGCACCGTCACTGAAATAGCCGGCCTTGTTGTTGCAACCCATGGCCGTGCAATTACGCCCCTGCGGCTAATGGGCGAAGCCCGTAGCCGGCCGGCCGGCGGCAGGGAACTGTAGTCTGAGCCGACCAATTTTGAGCAGCCAACGTCATTTTCACCAGTGTGTTTCAGTCGGCACTATCCTCTGCCTCAGCCTCCGAGCGCGCTATGGTGTGTTATAATAGTAGGGCCACATTGCCACTGCCACTAGCGATCCTAGAGGGAATTTCTACCGCGCCCACCCCCCCCCCCTACTTTTGTCGTTGCGGAGGAAGGGGGGGGGCAGGGTAGGCGAAAGAGTGCAGAGAGGGGGGGGGGGGAAGGGCAAGGGAAAAGGGCTTAGGGGTGAAGCGGCGGATTTTTATCTGTTTCCCTTAGATTAATGCTCCCACACGCGAAAATTGTTCGCCTGCGGCGCTGTAGTGTGTGCGTGTGTGCACAACTGCGTTTGGACTTCGGTTGTTGTTGTTGTTGTTGTTGGACGAAGGGCGTCAATGGTCCCGTATAAGGAGGCCTCGCTCCCGACAAAGTCATTAATCGTTCTTTGCCATGAAAGTGGTTTAACAGTGGAATATAAACCTTTCACAGTGGCGCAATGGAGGCGACGACCAGTGGCGTAGCCAGGATTTGGATTTGGGAGGGGCAACACTGCTGTTTGTGTCTAACCTGGAATTTTCGTAAGGGTACCCTCCCCCTTTGGAAAATCGGGTCTCTGAAAATTTTGGGAGGGGCAAGCGCCCCCCTGCCTACGCCACTGGCGACGACGACTGCTGGCCAACCTTTTACTTTCGTCGTGGCGTGACGCCGTCACAACGCGCTGATACTACAGATCCGCCGACTCTCCGATTGCCACGTCGTCGTGGTGACTGAGGAGACATCAGAACGCCTCTGATCAGCTCGGTTCCGGAGGCGTGTGTATCCTATACCTACTTGAACCAGCTGTTTTTCTTACTTCAGTTTTCCAGTTCGGCTTTAAATATTTTCGTCTGTACGCACAACTTTGATTACTCAAAAGTGGCTGTGGTCGTCGACCAGCACTCATCGAACTTGCTTCGTATAGATCGTGGCAATGCCAATGCAGTGAGGAAGATGGTTTGTAGGCAGAACCAAAAGAAACCGTTACAAATCGATTGAAGAAAAACGTTGGCAATTTTTTTGTTCAATAGATGTCCTAGTCAAAGGGAACTTCACAGAGTATGTCCCTGATTTTTCCGGCGAATCGGCCTGGTGCTCCTCGCAATTGACATGACGTCAGTGCCGCCTTTATTTTTGGACCGAGGCTCTCGGAGGGGCGGAAATGGTCGGTTCGCTCGCCAATAACACTCATCAAGCATTGCGTGTCTGCGCTTTTGGAAGAGGGCAGTGCATGCGATGAGAGCGAGGCTCTCTATTCGCGCCTCGAGAACGGGTGAAGCGCCGCCATTGAGCGGGTTGCGCTCTCCCCCTGACATCTGACCTGTGTGACGTCAGCACCATGGCTGCGCCCAGCTTGCGCACCTGCGTCAACAGCTTCCAGACGTGACGTCGTGAGACTGCGCACAAGTCGTGAGCTATGGTGTGTTATAATAGTAGGGCCACATTGTGCGCACGCACTGCCACTAGCGATCCTAGAGGGAATTTCTACCACGCCCACCTTCTCCCCCCCCCCCTCCCCGGCTCTTCCCCCTCACTTTTGCCGTTGCGGAGGATGGGGGGGGGCAGGATAGGCGAAAGAGTGCCGAGAGGGGGGGGGGGCAAGGGACATGGGGTTAGGGGTGAAGCGGCGGATTTTTATCTGTTTCCCTTAGATTAATGCTCCCACACGCGAAAATTGTTCGCCTGCGGCGCTGTAGTGTGTGCGTGTGTGCACAACTGCGTTTGGACTTCGGTTGTTGTTGTTGTTGTTGTTGGACGAAGGGCGTCAATGGTCCCGTATAAGGAGGCCTCGCTCCCGACAAAGTCATTAATCGTTCTTTGCCATGAAAGTGGTTTAACCGTGGAATATAAACCTTTCACAGTGGCGCAACGGAGGCGACGACCAGTGGCGTAGCCAGGATTTGGATTTGGGAGGGGCAACACTGTTGTTTGTGTCTAACTGGGAATTTTCGTAAGGGTACCCCCCCCCCCCTTTGGAAAATCGGGTCTCTGAAAATTTTGGGAGGGGCAAGCGCCTCCCTGCCCCCTGGCTACGCCACTGGCGACGACGACTGCTGGCCAACCTTTTAGTTTTGTAAGGTCTGTGTGTTTTCGGTATCGCGCGACGCCCCGCCTCGCTCCGGTGCCCTTCCCTTGATCGTGAAGGTCTCGCCTATCCCCACGTGCTTTGTATGCAAATTGCGTACAAGTGCCTTTCCGTGGCGTGTACGCGTTTGTACTTATGCAAATACAGGCGCGCGCGCGCGGATATCGATTGGAAGATTCGAAAAGGCCTCCCTCCTTCCCCCCCTCGCTCGCTGCCTGGCCACGCGCCCGCTGGCGTCATTCTATTCTTTCGGGACTCGCTGTCTCTTGCCCACTATTACTGCCCGTTTGTGCGTATAGTGGAGGTGAGCCGAGTGACCGGTGCGCGGTGTTCGTGTGTGCGTTGGTGAATGGTGAGCGCCCTTGTTGGTATACCGAAGGATCCCGTTAGCCCACAAGCTTGGGTCGAGGAGGACACGTCCACGCCGCGGCACAGCGAGTACTGGTTAGCGTCCGTGTGCGCGCGCGTCGAGTGTCACAGGGGAATTGGGAGACGAGGAAGAAGCCAAGCGCAAGAATCGAGCCGGCTTGCTTTCGCGTCTGAGGTGGAGAGCCTCGAGGAATCGGAACCCAGGACGCGCGTGCATCGTCGAAGGGGCCTGAGCCGTTGTAGCCGCCCTTCTGCCGCCGTCGGGAGATTGCCTCCGCTCTGTAAAATTGGCACCACTGGGGCCGAAGTCGTAGTCGGAGTCTGGGACCCATCACGAGCTCGGTGGGAATCGCGCCCAAGACCGGGTCTGGGCAAGGCAAGTACAGGTCTGGGACCTGTATTGACCCTGCAGTGGTGGCCTACAGCCATTCTTCCTTCGGCTTCTCTCCCCTTTCCCACGGAAATCTTTGTGTCGGCCATTTTGAATTTCGAATTTTTTCGTCAGCTACCGTACCCTTCCCGTTTAGCATACGCTTCGGTTTGCGGTACCGTACCTTTTCCTAAATAGTCTCCGCCAACTACCGTACTCGTTCTAATTGCGCCTTTTGCGGTTTTGTGGTCATCATGCCTCAATCTCGGTGCTGCTTTTGCGGTCAGTGGACCACGTCGAATCCGCGCACATGCTCTGTCGCTTCCTGTCGTCTTCCCATTTGCGAGCGTTGCCTTCCCCGCAGTCCGGACCCGAACCATCCTTTCTGCCGCTTCTGCATGCCGCCGGCGCCACCAGCGCCCGCCGCTCCCGTGCAGCAGCCGCAACCGTCTCTCGCCGAGACTGTCCAACATCTTTTGGCGCAGTTTTCCGCCGTGACCGAGCGCCTGTCTCGCATCGAACAGACCCGCGCTCCCTCTTCTGCTTCGGGTTCCCGGTCTCGCCCATCCGCACACCGCACGCACTCGCGACAAGAAAGCCGTTCCACCTCGCGCGACTCCCTTCCCTATTCGACGCCCACTGGCTCGCCCACTCCCCACTCGGTGTGGCAGCGTGTTCCCTTCTCCGCTCCGTTGCCCCCCGCACCGCAGTATCCGTCTCCCACGGTCGACCACTCGTGCCAAACCACCCAATCGGCGCCCGCGCTCCTTGTTCAGCGCGATCTTCCCCCCGAGTACGACGCCGTCTACGACGAGACCCCCGTTTTCGACGCCTATCCGTTCGCTCACCCTCACACGTCTGACGTGGGCGTCAGCTCTTTTGTGCGGGCGGGAGGTCCCCCGCCGCCGCCAGAGGGTCATGCTCCCTTTGTTGCCGCTGCCCCCAATCGAAACGATCAGCGCTCGTTTCCCGCGTCGACGCATCAGCGCGCCGGACGACAGCAGCCGCAGCAACAACAGCATCAAAGAGCGAGACTGCCGGACTTGTCGCCCATTGCCGAACAACAAGTCGGCGACCAATTTTCTCAGCCGCTCGACCAGAATAGGCGCGCGCATTTCAATCGTCCATCGGCGAACGACATTCCGTCAGCCGCAGATCGCAGTCGGCCTGTCCAGGCGCGAACAGAAGGCGGCCAGCCCCAAGCGAGTGCAGTGGCGCCTTACGCGCAGCAGCAGCGTGCGCAACCCAATGATAGGCAGCGCGGACAGAGAGAAGGCCCCCTGGATCACGCGCGTGACGATGAGCCGCAACAGTATGTGCAGCGCGACGCAGTGCAGCAGATGCAGCGTCCCAGGAGAAACGAGCAGGCTTGTGGCGCGAACGCACCCGCCGCACGGTCACACAAGCTAGGCGCGGACATCGGTCGTTTCTACGGCGACCCAGGTAGAGATGGCGATGTCACGGCCGAATTGTTCCTCCATCGCTTTGCACAGCGCATGCGGATGGAACGGGTCCCTCACGAGGAGTGGAGCCCCATTCTCGAATCCTATCTCGGTGGTGATGCGGAGCAGTCCGTGTGGCAACTGCATCAGCAGTCCGGACAAATTGAGCTCGCGTACGAAGAGATCGAGGAATTGCTGCTTCGTTTGTTTCGCGTCGACAAGCACTCTGAGGTTGCTTTCCTCCAGTTGTCGAGCGTGCAGTGGCGCGATGACCCTATCGACACTGTAGTCGCGCGAATCAAGCAGCTCGTACTCAAGGCGTACCCCGAGATGCCGCCCGAGGCGCGGCAGAAGGAAGTCAAGCGTTGTTTGTTGCGTACCATACCCGCCAAGTACCGTACGATCGCTTCACTCGCCGGTAGGCAAGGCCTAGAGGATTTGGTAGCTGTGCTCACGCACGAGCAACAGTGTGAAGAGGTTCGCCGCTTGCAAGATGGCGCGGAGGACGCATCGCAGCGCGACAGCAACACGCAGCACCAGTCCAATCAGAGAAGTTCGCGTGGAAGAGGACGTTCTTGGGGTTCGGGCGCGAGAGGTCAGCAATGGCCAGCGCGGAAGTCCCGGAACCAGCAAGAACAGACTCAGTTTGGCAGTAGTTGGAACGACAACACTCAAAACTCGAACCGTTCTGCCGTCGGACCCTCCACGATACCGCAGCAGTTGGCGCTCACCCAGCAAGCTCAGTCCAGCGCCCCCGCGCAAGGTCAAGCGTTTGTTAGGTCCCGACCTACTCAGTCGCAGACGCGCGACGGCGTTCCCATTTGCTTTCGCTGCGGCCAGCAAGGTCATTTCGCGAGAGACTGTCGCCAACCCGCCCCTGGTGCGCAGCAGCGCGGGCGCAGTCGCGGTAATGGACGAGGTAGAGGCAAAGGCGGTACCGTAGTTGCGAGCGCGTCTCAATCCGACTATGCTCAAGAGGGGCAAGCTGAGCCCTTCGTCGAGCACCCGCCTGACGACGACGAGCCGCAGGCAGACGCAAACATTGAGGAAGCGCACGTAGAATCGCAGGGCGACACGTGGCGCGCATTTCGCAGTGGCGTGAATCAGGTCGTTGTGCGAGCGCGAGACAAGCGTGTGTCGAGCATCCTCAAGGGCCCTGACGCGGTGAATCCAGGCCCCATTCCACGGCAGAATTGCAAGTGGACGGTCGGCAGAAGTTCCGAGTCCTCTTGGACACAGGGGCGGGACCCGCAATTGTCATTGGCGAGCCCACAGCAGAGAGATTGTTCGGACACCTCGCCTACCCTGATTTCAAAAAGATGTTGACGAACGTGCCCGAGTCTTCGGTAGCACAGTGTAGTGGCGATTCTCTCGGTTTAAGAGGCCAGGTAGAGGTAGACATCACTCTCGAAGGCGTGACCAAGCGCCTGCCCGTCCTCATCGCCAAGCACTGGGCCGCGACCGACACGCACGAAGGTGTCATGGGCACTGCCGCCCTCCTGGCTTTTGGTTTCAAGCTAGTGTCCCCCAGTGGCTACAGCATTATGGACGAGGCCCCCGTTCCTACCAGCCCAGCGCCCCAGCCAGCGCCGCAAACCCGAATCGCACTGCCCGACTCAACGCGCAAGGCCTTGGTGCGCGCGATGATGGACGCCGCTCGACAGTGCTGTGTCGAGGCAGGGTTGATTGAGGGCATCTCAGGGGGTTCCCCGGGGGAGCCGCCCCCCCGCAGTGCACAGTGTGGGTCCCGGGTGTAGTCGTAGTGGCGGGTCGCCTTTGGGTAAGTCGTCAGCGTGTCGAATCGACGCTGGACCGGCCGCCATCTACTGTCTGTCTACGAAGAAACCCTTGTTGGCTCTGCCGCAGCCGACCCAGCTCTGCCACTGGTCGCGCAAGTCCCTCAAGCTCAAGGTGGATCCCCTCTTCGTCCAGCAAGTCACGGACTTTATCGAGGAGAGCGTCACAGAGTCAGGCCAGAATTTGGATGCGTTACGGTATCTGTTCACCCTAACCGAGGACGCTAGTCAGACGTGGAACTTGGAGGAGGGCCTGGTAGACGTAGAACCTGATGGTAGCTTCGTGCTCAGGCGCGACAGGAAGTCGCAGGGAATCGAAAAGCCTGGCGAAGACCTAGGTACGCTACAGGTAGTCTGCGCTAGTCAGTGGAGTGAGTTAGGCAAGCTGCATGAGGATTTGCACGCTCTGGCGCCGCTCACTGCCGCTCGCGTCGCTCGCGTCGATGCCAGTCCCCCTAGAGAGGACCGCGTGAATGGAATCGACTGCCGTGCACACACCAAGTTGATGCAGGCGCGCAAAACGAAACTGCAGTCCCTGCTGAAAGTCAGTCCCGACCTGTCAGAGGAGCAGCGCGCGCAGTTTCTCGCGATGATTTACAAGTGTCACTTGGCCTTCGCAGTCGACGATGAGGAGCTTGGCGAGTTCGATGAGGTGCCGGCCGAGATCGACACCGGCGACGCTCGTCCGATTGCTCTGCCGCTCCGTCGCTTCAGGTACCACGAACGCATGGAGATAGATAAGGCCATTGACAAGCTACGTAAGATGGGGGTGGTCCGCGAGAGCACCAGCGAGTGGGCCTCGGCCGTGGTCCCCGTCGCAAAGCCTGACGGCTCGGTGCGCGTGACCCTGGATTATCGGAAGTTGAACACAGTCGTTTGTGCCGATAATCACACCCTGCCGCGACTTGACGACTTGCTCGAACGGTGTGGATGGTCTTTCGATGGCGAACAGTCGCAGCCCTGTAGGTACTTCACTTCGATCGATTTGAAAATGGGATAGTTTCAAGTGAAGCTACGCGAGGAGGACGCGCACAAGACGGCGTTCCGCACGCATTCTGGTCTGTGGGAGTGCTGTAGACTCCCCATGGGGCTGAAGACCAGCGGCGCGATCTTCCAACGCATGATGAACCGCGTGTTCAAGGGCTTGATCGACAACCCCAAGTGCAACGTGTTCGCGTACATTGACGACCTTTGTGTAACCACCGTCACGTTTGCGGAGCATCTAGCCATGCTAGAGGAGGTACTCCAGCGACTGATCAAGGCGAACCTCAAGATTCGGCCCGACAAGTGCGAATTCTGCATGCGCAGCATGAAGTTTCTGGGACACATTGTCTCGTCCAATGGGGTCAGGCCCAACCCCTCTCGCCTTCAGGGAGTACAGGACTTTCCCGAGCCGCAAACCGCAAAGCAAGCGCGATCTTTCCACGGTCTTTGTTCGTTTTTCCGCCGTTTTGTCCCTCATTTCGCTCGAATGGCCGATCCCATCACCAAGGTTATGAGCGTGCGGAGTGAATTCAGTTGGGGTGACGAACAGCGTGACGCGTTTCACAAACTAAGAGCTGCTCTGTTGTCTCCGCCAGTCTTGGCGTACCCGAAGTATGGTCAGCCTTGGTACATCATTGTCGATGGTTGCAAACTCGGCTTGGGAGGTGTGCTCGCGCAAAAGGACGAACGCGGACTCCTCCAACCGGTCGCGTACATTAGCAAAGGCTTGAACAAGCACGAAGGTAATTACGCCATCGCGGAAATTGAGGCTCTCGCTGTCATTTACGCGCTCAAGAAGTTCGGCGTATATGTTCAAGGCCAGGAGCTGTACGTGATGACCGACAACAGCGCTGTCACGTTCTTGATGAATTGTAAGAACCCGACAGGTCGCTTGCACCGCTGGGCAGTCGAAATCGCAAATTTCCAACCGAAGTTCGTCTACCGCAAGGGCTGTCACAATCAAGCAGCTGACGCACTCAGTCGTTGCTTTGATGGCCACGCGAACAGTTCAAACGTTGGTGACGACCCCATTGTCGAAGACCCATTCTTTGAGCTGCAAAAACGCGAACCCAGTGCGATTTTACGTCTGTCAGCAGTGAACCAGACAGCCGCGAACAGCGCAACCGTACCAACTGATGCAGAGGAGATCGTGAAGCTCGCGCTCGAGGAGCAGCGATACGATCCCGAGCTGGCGCAAATCTCACGCGATTCGGAGACACAACCCTACGAGAGCGCGTATAAGTGGCGCGGATATCAAATGATTGACGGCATCCTTCAGTTTGAGACTAAGGAAGGCCCGCGGAAGGTAGTGCCCGCCCAACTCCGTCGCCAGCTTATTCAGAAAACGCACGCTTCCCCCATCGGTGGACACTTTAGTGGAAAACGAACGGCAGACAGAATTAGGCTAGAGTATTGGTGGCCCGGTCTAGTCAGTGACGTCATCGCCTTTGTCGACGCCTGCGCGACGTGCGCGCGGCGCACTGGGCAGACGAGTCGCGTTCGTACGCGTCTTTCCCCGATTAGTCCGCCCGACAAGCCATGGCAACTGATAGGTATGGACGTGCTGACGCTGGAAATGACTGAGCAAGGTAACTGCAAGGTTTTGGTGCTGCAGGATTACCTGTCTCGGTTCATGATTGCTTACGCTATGCCCGACGAGCAGACGCGCACCATCATCAAGGAGCTGACGACGTACTTTATCCCCAGTTTCGGACTTCCCCAAGGTCTGTTGTCCGATCGAGGCTCGCAGTTCACGTCGGCGATGTTCACGGCATTGCGCAAACAGCTCGGCATTGAGCAGACCCTCACCACGGCGTATCACCCCAAAACGGACGGTCTAGTGGAGCGCGCGAATCGAACGCTACTAGACATGCTTGCTAAGACGTGCGCTGAGCAGAATTGCGACTGGGACGAGGTCCTAGGTCTCGCGGTCTTCGCGTACAATTGTCAGTCGCACTCTAGCACGAAGTTGAGTCCGTTCGAGGTCCTGACAGGTAGGAAGCCTCAACTGCCGTCTGCGCAAGTGCTCGCTCGCGTGCCCTCGAAGTACATGGTCGACTCGGAGTCGTTCCTCGACAAGCTGCCGCACGTTCTGTCTCGACTCTGGCGCGAAGCAAAGGAAAACATTGTGCGCGCGCAGGAACAGCAGAGGACCGCGCACGACAAAGAAATACCGGAGCCACAGGGCCAGGACAAACTGTCAAAAGGTTCACGGGTGTGGTTGCACATGCCCGCTGACAAGGACAAATTGGGGACACCCTACTATGGCCCCTACGAGATTGTGTCGATCGCTGACACTGGCGAGGCCCTCGTACAGCATCACGCAGGGGGGAATCCTTTCAAAGTCTCCTCTGAGCGACTCCGTCTGTGCAAACCTAGCATGCCATTCGCCCCTCCGATCATTGGTGGTTTGTGTGAGCGTCGGAAACGCCGCCCCCGGAGGAAACGCGTGGCCCAGCTGACAGCCGCTCTGGGAGAGGTCCCTGCGGAGTGTGGTCAGGGCGTGGGTGCCGCGTCCACCGGAAGTTTGCCTCTGTCACGCGTAGGACGCGTAGGACAGGATGGCGCGGCTTCGCTCACTTCGCACGGACGCACGGCGACATGCTATACATTTTTCTACTCAGGAGTCAAGGGCGGTATGAGCCAACCAAGCGACGGTTCGGGCCCGTATGGCCACCAAGGGTCGCAGCCTCCTGCCCAGGGCAGTCGTCAGCAGCGCCCGCTTCTTCAGCTTCCCGGCGCTTCAGCGGGACCCTCTTTTCCCGCGCTGTCAGCAAGGCCCCAGCCGGCTTCCGACACTTCCGCTGGCATCTTCCAGCAGAGCCAGCCGCCGTTGCGCAGTCGGGCGCACGCGACCCAGTCGTCGACGGCCTTCCCGTGGCCGTACGCGCTCGTCAGTGGTCAGCCCGTGCAGGGCCAGGTGCCAGCAGTGCAGCTGCCCTCCTTGCACGTCCAGCAGCAGCCGCCCACCCGTTCGACTTTGGAGAATCGAGCTGGCGTCAATCAGCTCGTGTGCCAGCCCGTGGTGGCGCCTCAAACGGTCGCCAGCCACGCCACCGTCCAGCTGCAGTGGCCGCCCTCTTTCGGCACTCTGGGGCAGCCGGCAGCGCCCGCTCAGGCGCAGCCACTTCCAGTGCTCCCGTCCCTGCAGCAGCCGTTGCCGCCACTCCCGTCGCGGCGCTCCACTGGTCTGTTAGCGCCTCCGCCCGCGCCGTGGCCTCGCCCAGTTCAGGTCGATCAATTGTGGGACATGGGGTCCCTGGCGTCCGCTCCGGCGTCGGTGGTGCACTCGTTGGACGAACAGACCGACACGAACGTGCGCTCCTGGGTGGCGACGCAACGACGTCAAGACGATTGGGCGCCCCCGCCGCCCACCGTCAGCAGTAGCGCGCGGATCCTGCCCGTCGGCAAGGACCTTCGTCCGCCCGTCCGTCACTACTCGTCGGTCCCAACCCGCCCGTCACGCTCACTTCGCCCGTCTCGTCCGACCGGCAGAAGTTCTACACCAGGTCGTGGCGCGAAACGTGGTGGTCGCGAGGTAGTCCGTGGCGCTAGCACCAGGCGAGGTAGCAAGGGTAGCAGTGAGAGAGGGCGCGGTAGAGGCGCCAGTGTGTCTGGCGCGCGCGGTGTTTCGTCTGTTCCCCCTGTTGACCAGCCGAGCACCTCTCAGTTGCAAGCCGCGGCCCCCACACAAGCCAAACGCAAGCGTAGGTCGCGCAGTTCGTCGCACGCAAAGGAGGCCGAGCGCATCTTGACCCAGCCATCCCGAAGTAGTTCTAGCGACTCTTCCAGTTCGAGTCGTAGTTCTGCGAGTTTTCGGAGTGGCTATGGCTCTTACCTCGAGAAAGTTGCGCGCGAGACACTCGACGACTTGCAAAAAGTTGCCCTGCCGCTGCCTAAGGAAGCCATTTTGGACGCAGATTCGAACGCGGTCTGTAAGCGCCTATGCGAAGTTAGCTCAATTTGGGGCTGCGTAGGCGACCAGTCAGAAAGCGTTCTTGTCGATCAAACACACGAACTTTTGCACGAGATGAAGCAACAAGGTGAGGCAGCCAGCGACGTGACTGACATGTTGGCAGAGAGGGATGTGCTCGTCGACGTGTCGAAAGTAGTCACTAGCCCGCTCCAGAACGATCCTGACGTTCTTTGGCTGTCGATGATCGGTGGACCCATGTACGTACGCACGATCCCCATTGTGGACCCCATCGTGTACGACGACGCGAAATACGACTCTTACACAGCGCCCGCCGGTCACGTGAAAGTTTTCCTGCTTAGCCCACTCACTCGCGAACTTCCCACTGACGCGATGTACGAACTCTGGGGCTTGAACACTTACGGCACTGTCGCGTACCCGTCGCTGGAGGATTACGCAATCTTGGATCCTCTGAAGAGTGGCGACGCGCACGGACAAGACCAAGGGTTGCCGCTACGAACCCGCATCGTTTGGGGCTTCGAGGTGGGCATGCCGCTGCGCACCCCGCACATCTGCGTTGCGCGCTTTGCCGCCCCCACTTCGGAAGGTTGTGTCCCTCTCGACGCTCTTGGTGCTGCTCCCGCTCCCCTCAAGCGCAGGATCGCACTCACCACGAAATGGGAAAAATTCGTTCGCGAATGTGTCGAAAGTGCCTTTGAAGCTTACCGTCTCAAGCACAAAAACGTGCCCATGAAGCGACTGATGAGCGACGTGACGCAGTGGCCCGACCGCTATGACCACTTGTGTCGTCCGCTCAACGCCGCTCTCGCGGAAGGTCTTTCTCACCGAACAACGGAACTTAGCGCTAGCGTTCGCTATGCTCTCGAGTATCGTGTCAAGGGACGCGCTTTTCACGTGCTGCGCGAACGCATGGGCGAGGAGGTCGTCCGCAGCGGACTCGTCAACGCGTCCGACATCCGCCGCGAATTGGACGCCCGCCGCCAAAAGCAGCTCACTGCGTTGCAGCAAGACTTGCGTGCGAGATTCGAGGACGGCATGCGCGAGGTGCTCCAGGCGCGTGAGACGGCCTCACGCAAGGGAACCGCTCCTCGGTCCCTGGTTGGTCTCACTGGCGACGCGCGCCGACGCGAGCGCCATCGCATGACTCGCTTGGCCTCACGCATACGCCGCCGTGCGCAAAAACAAGCGTTTCTCGACCAGCAGCAGCCGGCCGCCGTCGACGCGCAGAATGCCGCTCCCACGCAGGAGGAAACGGTGGAAATGCGCAGAGTGCTCGACGCCGCCGCTGACGACTTGCAACTCGTAGTTGACCCCGATGACACGAACCGAGACGAGAACATGGACACGGACAACGCGCAAACCGCAGGCAACGAGTCATTCGGTGGTTTTGGCATCCCACCCGGGTCGCAAACCAGTGCTGTGGTCCACCGGATGAAAGGCTTACCAGCCAGTTCGCTCGAACGGGCTGCCGCTGGGACCCAGGTAGAAGCCACCGAGGTGGGGACCGAGTCCGCGGGCGCCTCTTGCTCAGTGAAGCTTGAGGAGGGCCAGCGCGTCCCACCACCAAGCGGAGCCGACGCGCAAGCGTCGACCAGCGACTCAGCCGACCCGCTCGAATTCCGAGACACTGTGGCGCGCGCATACCTTTAGTACTTGAGTCCGCGACTTATTCCCGAGCACGAACAAGCGCTGGAGGACAAATGGCGTGCTTTGTTACTAAGTCGGCCGGAACACACGGTCGCTGGCTCGTATGCCGAGGACATCCACGCTTGGCTGCACGGCGCGAGCAGTCACGCCCCCGCAGCGCCAGCGAAAGTTTTGGGTTCCCCGGTAAGCCAAATCAACGCCTCTGATATGGCCTACCTCCAGCACGCGCTCACCCTGCTCGAGTTGTATCAGCCGGACGGAATCAACTTCTTCATGTTCGACCTGGAGTGCGCGAACGCCGGTGTCAACTACAACATCTGGCCTCGCAAATTACTCAGGCAGTACCCCAACGCGCCCATGACGGAGCTCATACCCGGTCAATTCGTGACGCACATGTCCATCAGCGGAGTCTACGGCCCGACGCTCGTGGTCGACTTGCGGTGGAATTACACTGAGGTGTCCACCAGCTCGACCAAATTCAGACGCATCGTGTTGCCAGACTGCCTCCGCACTTTCTTTGAACGCAACATCATGATTCACTGGGGCCCTGCCGACCCCTTGGCCATGTACCGCACGTTTGGTCCCGATGCAGTGCACGACATGCAATTCTTCGACCTTCAACTCTGGAATCAGAACACCAATCTCGGCCCCGACGAGCAGCCTCGTAGCTCTGACCCGCGGAAGCTCGAGTATGTCTGGAAGTTTGTTTCGGGTGCCGTGCGCGAAATCGATTTGCTGGACAAATGCAAAACGCACGCTGGCGAGTCGCGCGGCCTGCCTCGATTGTTCCTTGGCTCTCACCACCGCCCCATGGGCGTGCGCGAGGACATTCGACAGTACAGCGCGGCCGACGCCAACTGCTTGTGGGTGATTTTGATCGCCCAATGCCTGCACACGTCGATCGAATTCGTTTACCCCAAGAAAAACAGAGAAGCCGCGGTCGCAGCCGAGAGAGTCGCCCGGCACATTCGCCTGCGCTGGCTCAAATTCCTTCGGTCGCGCGGCGAGACTTTCGAGCAATTGTGGAAGCAGCACAACTTCGCCATCCCAGTGCCGCTCGTGCGACAGGACGACGCGCATGTCAACGACGAAGTCAAGCGCGACTTGAATCGGTTTGTGCACGATTATGCGCAGCCCCTCGCCAGGCACTTTATTCACTCGTACTTTGGCGCGAATCCCGACAACAAGCCCATCCAAATGTGGATTCGCGACTGGACTCGACATGTACACGTGCCCCTACAGACGCTCACGCGCGCTCTGTATCGCACCATCCGCGATCCGCAGACCTACCCCCTTCCCGAGCACCGCTCTGCCGCTCACGCCATGTTCTGCGAGAACTGGCCCATGATGATGATCAACTTCCTGATGTCCCGGTACATGTCGGCCGAGAACGCGCGCAATATGTTTGACTTGGCCCAGGCCAACGCGTCGTCTCGCAACGCCATGATTTCGCTCTGCGTACAGCTGAACCGTGGCGAGTCGTTGCGTATGATCGACCTCAAGGCCGCTGAGGACGTTAAACACGAACTCGCGATGGAAGTGCTGACTGAAACGGAAAGCGCAGATTTGTCACGGCGCAAACGCAATCAAGAGAAGGCTGAGCTGCGTACGCAGGTGGACGCTGCCGAAGCGCGAAACCTGGATGTCGCAAAAGTGCTCAACCATCTCGCGAGCCTACAGGCTCTGACGCCCTCTGTGACTCCCGTACCCGAATACATGGCGAGTTTTTGGCGCGACTTGACGGCACTCCGCTCGCGTTTTGAACCCGCACATGCGAACGCACTCGCGGAGGCCGCTGCGCAAAAGCAAGCCGCCGCACAGGCCCGCGCTCAGGCCGCGCAAGAGGCGGATGCGCAGATGCCCATTCAGTTGGCGCCACCCGAATTACTCGATCGCCAGTGACCCCTTGTCGAACTTGGAGATGATGTTTGGGACGTGAGTCGTGCGTTGTTTTGTTGTGTTGCAGTGTCCCCTTCACGCTCCGCATCCGCTATGGACGTGTCCAGAGCCCAGTAAGCCGATGATCCTACTCGGCGCGATGTTCGTTCGATTGGTGCCCCCCGCTACCGTACCCCTTCCGAATAAGAAACGGAGTTTCTTTTTGTGCGGGCGGGACTGTAAGGTCTGTGTGTTTTCGGTATCGCGCGACGCCCCGCCTCGCTCCGGTGCCCTTCCCTTGATCGTGAAGGTCTCGCCTATCCCCACGTGCTTTGTATGCAAATTGCGTACAAGTGCCTTTCCGTGGCGTGTACGCGTTTGTACTTATGCAAATACAGGCGCGCGCGCGCGGATATCGATTGGAAGATTCGAGAAGGCCTCCCTCCTTCCCCCCCTCGCTCGCTGCCTGGCCACGCGCCCGCTTGCGTCATTCTATTCTTTCGGGACTCGCTGTCTCTTGCCCACTATTACTGCCCGTTTGTGCGTATAGTGGAGGTGAGCCGAGTGACCGGTGCGCGGTGTTCGTGTGTGCGTTGGTGAATGGTGAGCGCCCTTGTTGGTATACCGAAGGATCCCGTTAGCCCACAAGCTTGGGTCGAGGAGGACACGTCCACGCTGCGGCACAGCGAGTACTGGTTAGCGTCCGTGTGCGCGCGCGTCGAGTGTCACAGGGGAATTGGGAGGCGAGGAAGAAGCCAAGCGCAAGAATCGGGCCGGCTTGCTTTCGCGTCTGAGGTGGAGAGCCTCGAGGAATCGGAACCCAGGACGCGCGTGCATCGTCGAAGGGGCCTGAGCCGTTGTAGCCGCCCTTCTGCCGCCGTCGGGAGATTGCCTCCGCTCTGTAAAATCGGCACCACTGGGGCCGGAGTCGTAGTCGGAGTCTGGGACCCGTCACGAGCTCGGTGGGAATCGCGCCCAAGATCGGGTCTGGGCAAGGCAAGTACAGGTCTGGGACCTGTATAGACCCTGCAGTTTCGTCGAGGCGTGACGCCGTCACAACGCGCTGATACTACAGATCCGCCGACTCTCCGATTGCCACGTCGTCGTGGTGACTGAGGAGACATCAGAACGCCTCTGATCAGCTCGGTTCCGGAGACGTGTGTATCCTACTCGAACCAGCTGTTATTCTTACTTCAGTTTTCCAGTTCGGCTTTAAATATTTTCGTCTGTAAGCATTCGTTAGGGAGTCGATGTTCGTCTGTATTACGCACAACTTTGATTACTCAGAAGTGGCTGTTGTCGTCGACCAGCACTCATCGAACTTGCTTCGTATAGATCGTGGCAATGCCAATGCAGTGAGGCAGATGGTTTGTAGGCAGAACCAAAAGAAACCGTTACAAATCGATTGAAGAAAAACGTTGGCAATTTTTTTTTCTGCTGAAGCCAGTTTACAGCTGCGCATTTCCGTTCAATAGATGTCCTAGTCAAAGGGAACTTCACAGAGTATGTCCCTGATTTTTCCGGCGAATCGGCCTGGTGCTCCTCGCAATTGACATGACGTCAGTGCCGCCTTTATTTTTGGACCGAGGCTCTCTGGCGAGGGGCGGAAATCGTCGTCGCTCGCCCGTAACACTCATCAAGCATTGCATGTCTGCGCTTTTGGAAGAGGGCAGTGCATGCGATGAGAGCGAGGCTCTCTATTCGCGCCTCGAGAACGGGTGAAGCGCCGCCATTGAGCGGGTTGCGCTCTCCCCCAGACATCTGTTTACGTCTCTATGCCCATGTCTTGATTGGCAGTGAAAGACTCGTCTGTCCTCCCAGCAATCTCTCATTTGAAAATTTTTACGTACAAAAATTGTTATGTATGCCCAACACAAGCTCTCGTGCGTGTATGGTGAGGAAAAAGTTGCTGGGGGGCAGTCATCCCTTCCCTGCCCCGTAGTAGCGCCACCATTGTTTGCGACTCTCGCAAGTAACTTACGATTGCTCGCTGCGTCGTCGTGCGGCGGTCGCAGCTGCGAATCCGCTCAATGCAGTTCTAGATATGCAAAATGCAGTGGTTGAGTTTCCTGCCTCATAGGACACCTGCCAACTTCTTCTGCAATCCACTGACGGTCGGCAGAGCAAAGCGGGGGGATAGGAGCTAAGAGAACGGGTTGAGCGCTCGCGCGCGTTTAACAGTTCGTCGTGACGGCGGCGTCTCACTGTGCATAGAGCGCGCTCGCGCGCACTGTGACGTCGCGGCCTTGCGTAGTGCGCATTTGTTGTTGCACCATGGCAGTTGCGTTGCAAATTCCGAGCCCCCGCACGTGATACGCGCCCCTCTCACCGCGAGGAGGTGCCTTGAAAACGATTGGCGCCAGAGGCGTTCTTCATATGTCGGCGTTTCAGTTTCAGCGCGCCTCAGCATGACCTGCGACTGGGCGTGCAAGGTCCACTGGAGTCAAGACATTCTCTTCGTCGTCAGCGTACCCGTTTACGCGCTGGTGCTCGTCGCCTGCTCGAAGGTGAAGTCCTTCGCCAGGAGCTTCTTGCTTCTCTGCATCTCCTTGGCCTGCCTCGACGTGTTCGCGGGCGCCCTGTACAAGGTGGCGGTCGTGTTCCCCGTCAGAAACTTCCTCAGGTTTGCTGGCGCCATCGCCCCGCAACCCGGTGTCTTGATGTGGGACTTGTTGCTCTAGAGAGCTGTATTTGGCTGATGACGGAGCGTTGGCACGGCCGCTGTTGGGACTGAACGTCGGCGCGATCGCCGCCCAACCGTTAGCCATGGTCGCAATTGCCGCAGACCGATTCGTCGCCGTATTCTGTCCCATATTCTACAAAGACGTATGAAATGCTTGTGCAGTGTAGGCATTTGTGTATGTTTGCGTCGTGAGAGTATGTGAGGCGTGTATGGTACATATAGACCTCAGCGCTAACAAAGCTCCCCACATATCGACCCCAAATTGTAAGCTCCCTCCTTCACAAGTCACAATTAGCCGTCCTCCTATATGGCCGCACTAAATAATTACATTGAATCTCCATGCATCTAATTGGGGGTTTTATGGTAGTCGATGGTCGTGTACCTTCTAGTGGTTTGGCCACATCGAACGAACGAACATGTACCTGTACAAACCGTATACGTACCTACCACATACATGTATACCTAGGTGCCAGCGTTTCAGCGACCACGCAATCTGAAAAGGACCTACAGTCTCATCGGGCTGACTTGGCTCGTCGGCGTCGTTCTCGCCACGCCGACTTTCTTGGATGACGAAACGGTCTACGTTGCCGGAAGTGTGCCTAAAACCGGTCCCAACAATCTGACTGGAATCGATTTTGTGAATGGGAAATTCTCCCGAGCGTTTCTCACAATACTACTCGTCTCCGTACTGATTATGTTTCTGTCGGCGGCACTCATCGCGCTGCTGTATGCGGCGATCGTATTGAAGCTGGTAGCAGTTGCGATGCGAACACGGTGCGTTCTGATTGGCTGTTTCGTCATGTGCTACATATCGTTAATCCGCCAATAGTGCCCCTGGGCATATATTTTCAACCTCTCTTTACCCGGGAGCACTATTGGGGGGTCTAGCGTTTAGTGTACATAGGTACTGCTGCGCCCCAAATGTAAGAGTAGGTATATGGGTGGCCCTGGCGCCTACATTCTATTGCTAGAACAATGCGAATAATATGCGAATACATTCACCCAAATACAATAATTCAATAAGTCTAAGCCACAAGTGGAAGGGGAGGGACTGAACAATTTTGTGTCTAAATTTGATGTGGCGTGCGCGAGAACTGAGCAGCAGTAATCAGCTTCAGCTTCAGGCCAGCAGCAGCGAGGCAACGTCGCGAGAGCAAGAGATTCAAAACGGAGATTTCGCTGACCGCCTACGGCTTGATGACGTTCGTCATACTCTTTTGTCATTGCACGCTCGTGGTGCTGCTGATTCTTGGCGACCTGGGTCACAACAACAGCGACTACTACTTTTCGAGCGACATTCAAGTACCCACCGTCAGCTGGCATGTTCTGGCCACGGTTGGTTATTGGCACGGCCGAATGGCGAACGCACGCACGCACGCAGGCACGCACGCACGCACGCACGCACGCACGCACCGGCACGCACGCACGCACGCACGCACGCACGCACGCACGCACGCACGCAGGCATTTTCAGTTGCTCGGCTGTGGCAATCCATACTTCATACTGCTCTGCTCCGCTGAAGCTAGAAAGGCCTTCGGACGTCTCTTCCTACACTTCCTGCCGTCCTGGACCAATCGACGGCCTAACGTTGAATTCTCAAGTGTTTGAAATTAGTGTGGATTGCGCATTGATGTGTATTGGCTTGTTATAATGACAAACGGAATTGTGAATGCATACAACGGCGCGCTGTCTTCAACATGCCAAATAACATACGTAGGTACATACAACGTCGAGAATCCGCGCACCAACCTATCACCCAGTTGCACATCACTTGTTTACACTATACTCCTACAATTTCTGCCGCTACTTTTCTTTGGCTCTTTTCTCGGAGTTCTTACTACCGGAGGAGTTGGCCGAAGGGGCTTTGCCTCCTTTCTTTTTCCTCTTGAGTTCCTCTTCTCTCCTCCTCCTCTCCAGCCTGGACTCTTCCGAGAACGTCTGGAAGACCTCGTCCAGGGTGGTCTGGGACAGACTGTAGTCCTGCAGCTCCAGAGGCTCGATCAGCTGCTCCAGTCGGCCGAACGACCTCGACCAGCTCGCGTCGTCCGCTCTGGGCACCGCGAAGGCCAGTCGGCAGTGGTGGCGCTCCTGGAAAACGCACCACAATGACTCCGCTAACCAGGCAGTCAACTGTCAAAGGATCGAGAGTTTAGAGCGGCTCCCACAGCTCCGCTAAAGTACAGTATACCGTGAGTCATCCAATGGTACCACCCTCTCCAATAGTGCCCCCTCCCCCAGAGCGAGAGACGATTTGCATCATACAGGACACACATCAAGCCCCCGGGGCACCATTGGTGGATTTACGATAGGCAGATTTCGATCACAATAAGTACACAACAAAATGCGCAATTTTGTCAGTCTGATGTTAATGGAAAACTTGAGAAAAATCTAGGAGAAGGTACAGAATAATACTCGGTGTGGTGAAGAGGTCTCAACAAACCTTGAGAACGGCCCCAGTGAAGGCCTTCCGAACGAGCTTGACCGCGAGGTCAATGTTCTTCTCATCTTTCAGCTGCATCTGCAGACTATAGCCAAAACCATGGTTCGACTTCAGCTGCTGAATCGCTCCCACCGCTCGGAACCGTCCAGAGGTCATAATCGCGAGGCGTCCGCAAAGCGCCTCGCATTCCGCCATGCTGAATGGTTTCGTGGATCGTTTCAAGAGTCAACTGAAACATCTGCA
Organism: Paralinhomoeus sp. GSCO2_6; assembly: GCA_030248085.1. Classification (NCBI taxonomy): domain Eukaryota; kingdom Metazoa; phylum Nematoda; class Chromadorea; order Monhysterida; family Linhomoeidae; genus Paralinhomoeus; species Paralinhomoeus sp. GSCO2_6. The sequence goes on from JASAMY010002207.1 coordinate 178,463, forward strand.
GCTGCAGAACCTGTGTGACGTCAGCACCATGGCAGCGCCCAGCTTGCGCACCTGCGTCAACAGCTTCCAGACGTGACGTCGTGAGACTGCGCACAAACATTTTTGTTGGTAATTAAAAGGTCCGAAAATAAAGAGGCTTTATCTCACTTGGATCGACTCCGGCGGATGGCTCGTCCAGCAGCAGAAGTTTCGGCCTGCCAATCATGGCAACTCCCAAGCTCAGGCGACGTTTGTTACCACCACTGAAATGCGAGTTTTTTTTGCAGAACGGAATTTTCTTTAGCTGATTCCGCTTGTGTCAAGTCCAGCGTACCTGTATGTCTTGACGAGTCGATCGGCGTACTTTTCCACCCCCACTAATCGCAAAACAGCGGAGACCGTGCCGGGAATGTCAGCGGGGAAGAGTCCCCGAATTCGGCAGTACATCTCCAGCACTTCGAAGCCGGTGAGTTGCTGCGTTAGCGCGTCGAACTGCGGACAGTATCCGATGTGTTGGCCCGCCTGAATTTGAAAATCCAGAAACTGCGAAATTTTGGCGAACTACCGTAAATCCTCCAACAGTGCCCCCGGGGCGCTATTTTTTCAACCTCTCCTTACCCGGGGACACTATTGGAGAGGGGGGCACTATTGGAGGGGGGGGGCTTCTATTATTTCAACCTAAAAATTTTGAAAGGTAATGCTAGTTTCGCTGTCAAAATTGCCGATTTTTCGGTGATTTTGATCACTTTTGCCACATTTAATGGTTGATTTACCGTTAATAGTTGCTGAAACGTACTATTATTGGTTAGCAGTAGTGTGTATACACGATGTAAATGTACCTACATTGTACCACTATATTTTTGCCCATAAAAGGCACATGGCACAACATACCCCTTACCATGGGGGGCACTATTGGAAGGGGGGCTCTATTATTTCAACCTTGCCATACCCGGCGGCACTATTGGAGGGGGGGGCACTATTGGAGGGGAGCTTCTATTGGAGGATTTACGGTATATAAAACGCTCGTCTTGTCGTCACCTCTCTCCAATGATTGGAGCCGTCCACGTCGTGAACGCGCACAGCGCCCGCGCTGGGCACATTTTGGCCCGTGAGCATTTTGAACGTGGTCGTCTTGCCGGCGCCATTCACGCCCAACAGTCCGAAGCACTGTCCAGGGCTCACACTGAAGCTGATGGAGTTCACGGCCGTCAGTTTGCCGTATTTCTTGCTCAGCCCGGCCACAGACAGCACCGGTGGGGATTCCGAAGCGATGACGTCACAGCTGCTACTCTGACCGCTGAGTGACCTCTCGAAGGGCGGCGGCTGCAGCGAGTTGGCGCTCTGAGCGCTGACTGAGCGCTGGAACGAGGCCTTGCTCGGCACCGGGCTGCGCTGGCCTTCGACGTCCACCGAGTCCTTGTTCACGGCTCGAATTTCCGGGGATTTCTTGGAATTCTTTCGCTGCTTGCAGGCGTGAAGAAACAGTTGCACCAGCTCCCACTCCATGATCACCACGAGAAGCCAGAACACGCAGCCTTGGACGATCAGCAAGGCGGGCATGCGTCCAATGCCTGGGTAGTCCCACTGCATCGTGTAGTTTGTGTACGTCGCTGAAGCACATGATTGGTTTCTGGTGTCTTTCAGAAGTGTCAGTAAACGCACAACTTGGCACAACAACCTTGTTCAGTGGCGTATTTCTCAGGGTCGCAGCAGAACGCGGAGGCGCTCATGGACAGCTGGTCCTCATCCGCCGACAAGGCAAGATGACAATAGGGCCAGACGGCAGCGCAGCCATCTCTGATGAACTCGTTGAACTGGAACGTCTTGAACGCCTGGCCAAGACTGAACGTTGGCGAGGTCAATAAGCCGATCCACTCCACCGCGTCCGCCATCGTCTTGTAGCCCAAATTTTCGAAAATTGACTTGCCAATCAAGAAGATCATTCCTGAATTCACGTGTGTTCATGTCCCTTCTTCGTCATGGAACCCAGAGCCCACGCACCTGTCAGTATATTGAAGGTCACCATTTTGATGTAGGAACTCCCAGTTGACGCGGTCTTGAACGAGGCAGCGTAAATCATTGGCAGAACCGCAAATCCGAATGCCAGAAACACAATGGCGATCACCATCCACCGATCGCCGTAGACCAGCTGGCGCACGTCGAATCCAATGAGCAGCACGATAATGGCCGCTGCTGGCAAGACGAAGCTGACGAAGTCCCAAAGAAAGTTCGTTGCCCAGTAGACGACTGGACTGAGGCCGCTCAGCATCTGCAAGCAATTAGGGATGATTTAAGTACACTTGACGCACGGAAACGCACGCTTCAGCAATGCAACCTGCAGATGCTTGGACGTGCTGGCCCTCTCCAGCACAATGAACGTCAAGAACGAGCTGGCGAGGAAGGACGTGCCAAAAATCAGCGCGAACGCAATGTGCAGCACCTCGAGCCCCGCGATGGTGCCGCTTGACAGATAGTCCGCTCCGGCGGGCGGCAACGGCGCGTTCGTGGTCTCTATGATTCTCGGTTTCAACCCTCTTTCGTCTGTCAGTCGTCGCAGAATCGCGTTGTCGACGACGCTGAGCGCCAGGCCGGTCGAGTGATACGGCAGATTGTTGAAGTGGACGGTCGCGTCCACTGCTCCAGCTTTGGATACGGCGAACTGCGCGCCCAGGATGTAGGTGGTGGCCACGTGGTAGATTTCCCCATGGGGACTGTACTTCTCCAGAGTAAAGTCCGCAATGGAGCTGCTCGCGGCCACACGGCGCACGTCGACCGTGGAGCGGGTGAAATTGCGGTCCAACACCAGCATTTCGTTCAGCGTCTCGAGGAACTGGCGTCCGGACAGCGAGTTCTGCAGCATCACCTGGCGCGCCGGCACAAAGTTGTCCAGCGTCAGAGAGAGCTCTGGCAGGTCTCTGGGACCACTGGGCAGTGTCTTGTTGACTATGACCGCGGTCAGAACGCAAATGACCGGAAGTAGAAGCTGCGAGAATAGGTGCTGCCAGCTCCTGATGGAGTACTTCAGCTTTTGGCTAGAGACCGCCCAGAACTGTTGTAAGAAGAGTGGCAGTGAAGACAGCTGCCTCTTGATCTCGAGCTCTAAATACCAGCGCATGTATTTTAACTGTTATGTTCAAAAGCAAAGTTCAACATTTTCCAAGAATTTACCTGCAAAATCCTGCAGAGGATTACTTTGCCCCTCCTGAGCGGCATTTCCAAAGGAGTCTCTACTGATCGATCTCGATAGTGATGGGGTGACTGTGCCACTGGGATTCTGACTGATAAAACTGTCGTCTCCAAGGATTTCCATGCTGTTTTGTCGCTCTCCAACGCTGAATCAGCTTCGGAAATTGAACGTATAAATAAATGTAAAGGTATGAAATTAAACAACACCCTGCTTCTCCCTGAGCTGCGAGGTTTAATCCCTGTGCAATGACCCACCCCACGTGGCTTACAAAATTGTTTAAGAAAAAGCAGAGCGCAAGTACACTGTAGTCTGTGGTTACTTGGCAAAGACTTCATCCATCGTCGTAGCGGACACGCCGAATGACGAAATACAGAGATGTCTCTGGTGGGCTTCGAGCTTGTTGAACAACTTGCGAAACCTGCGTTACATAATTGTCCATGCGTTCTCGAGTGTGAAGCACTGACTGGCCAGTCAAACCTGTTTCTGTTGCTTAACGGCAGCAAAAACTTGGCTTCAGAGCCAGCCTGCGACTGGAGGTCCGCATTCGGGCAGTATTTGACCAGAAAACTGGACAAGTCCTGCGTTAGCTGCTCGTAACTGTTAATGGCCGTGGGGCTTTCGTCGTCCTCAAACACCACGGTCAGATAGTAGCCGGGGCCTAAAGGTGGTGTTCGTCACACCAAGATATTTTCCGCAAAATCTGAAATTGCACAACCGTAGCGGTTCTTCAGAAACATGGACGAGCCGCAGCACTGCAGCGTTCCTCCAGACATTATGGCAACTCTGTCGCCCAGAGCGTCAGCCTCCTCCATGTAGTGAGTTGTCAGCAGAATCGCTCTGCTCGCCTTCTCCGCCTGCAGCAGGGTCCACATGTCGTGTCTGGCTCCAGGATCCATCCCTGACGTCGGCTCGTCCAGAATCACAATCTGAGTCGTAGTCCAAGGTGTTGGTGAAATTTGGAATAGGCGTGCTCGCGCGTTGTCGCGAACCCCTCCCATTTGTAAACCCGCCCGCCCGCCCGCCCGCCCGCAACTAATTTTCCCACCTCAGATTTTCCAATCAGCGCGATCAGCAGCGACAGCTTTCTCTTCATGCCGCCGGAAAGGCTGGCTGCGAGCGCGTTGGCTTTGTTCTCCATTTCCAGCAGGATCAGGTATCTTCTCGCCTCGTCTTCATCGAACTCGCGTCCTTTCAGCTATAGAAACGCTTTACAATCACACGGTACTACTGTAATTGGGTGCCCCTTAATTACGAGAAAAGTCCTCACTCACTCTGCAGAACAACTGCAGGTGCTCCCAGACCGTCAAAGAGCTGAAGAGGATATTATGCTGGGGACAGAGGCCCAAACTCTGTCGGGCTTCCTTCAGATTCTTTCGGACGTCCCAGCCATTTATGACGGCCGTTCCGCTAGACGGCTGGACGGTTCCTGAAAGTTGTCCATGAGTTACATACGCTGTACGTATATGCAAACATATGTAAATTGTACACTAAAGACATAAAACCGCATTCACCGGTTAGTATTGACAACATGGTGCTTTTTCCAGCGCCATTGTTGCCCAGGAGCACCAGAATTTCTCCTTTAAACATTTTTAGCGAGACACCGTCCACAGCCACAAATTTTCCAGCAGGCGGCGCAGGTTTGCATCGCTAAACGCGACTGAATTTTAAAAGATACAGTTCGAAATTAGTGCAGACACGAACCAGAGAATTCCAAAAGTTCCAGCCCTTGCTGCGGAGGCGGTACTCCTTCCTAATGCACTTGACGTGTACGTCCGGCGTTCGCTTCGTGGACACTTCCTCAATGTAGCTGACTCGCTTATTGTCACCTAAGTCTTTAGTATCTTCTACACTTTGCAAGCTTCGTCTTGGAAACCAGTATCTCAGCTGAAGTGTAGAATTTCGTTTATATCTGATTGCCGCCACCCTCTATTTAGCCCACACCCCCAATTGGCTAGCCCGCCAGTCGGTATTAGGCTTCCTCCCTTGGGCCCCTGGGCCTTTCGGTTTGTTGGCGCACCCTAAATTCTCCCCCCCCCCCGAACCCCAGACCAATTTTTTTAAAGTATTACGGTACATACAATGTATGTGTATGTTTGCACAAACAGCGAAGCACCCCCAAAGCGAAAACATTAAAATTAGCACAAGCAAATATTCGACCTGAAGAGGAAACCAGAAGGATTGCTTGTTCGAGTCGCTGGCCGGCCACACGGCGTCCGCGTACCATGTGATCACCATGTAGACCAGAACGTGTCCAATAAACACCGCGAACACGGTGCCCATATTGAAGGTGTCCCCAGGAGTAACTGGTGTCCAGATGTTGCCCCATTGCATGCCTTCGCCTCAAGATCAACGCTCATTTTGTACATGCCAAAAATGAAACTAATTGAACACTGCAACCTGCTGCTTCGAAATTGGTGATTATGTTGGAGCCCCAGCCCACTGCGGCGTTGAGGCCGATGCAGCTCAACAGTTTCTCCCCGTAGCTCGTGGCTGCGTGCTCGAGAGTCATAAATGGAATGTAGCTGAGGAACCAAATAATTCCCGAGGTCGCAGCGGCCGTGTTCGCTGCAAATTTCGTCTTTGTCGGAATTTCAATTACCGCATTCAACTGAACTTTTTACAACAAGAACTGACGGTTGGTGAAGAATGCTGCGACAGCAAAGGAGTGCCAGATGGCAGCGACGGCGTAGAGGGCGATGTAGGCGAAGACGAGCGTCGGGTCGGCGCGCTCGATGACGCGTTTGCCGTTGAGCAGGACGTCGCCGCAGAGGATCGTCGCCATCAGTGCCGATCCCACGAGCAGCAGTGCGGCGAAGGTGGCGAAGTGCGCGCCGCGCTGCAGCCACTCATTGAGACCCATCGCCTTCATGTAGTCCTGAAGAAGGTCTTGGAAGAACTCATGGTGGGTACTTAGGCTTCCAAATGGCTTAGGGTTAGTAGGGATTCCAAAGCACCCGAATCCAGAAGTGCTTTGGGATCCTCGCATTACCCAAGCAGCCCGGAAATCTTCTCATTCCACCAAAACAACAGCATACCTTCAACTTCTTCTGCTTCTCCTGCACCAGCTCCCTGGTGATGTACAGCACGCTGCAGACGAAAGAAATCACCATAATCAAGGGAAAATTCCAAGAGAAAACGTAGGCATAATGGTGCGATTGCCACGCTGGGTAGGGAAGCCGATTCAGGTGCACGTTGATCTTCTGGATGCTGCTCTTGTCATTTGGTGGAGGTGAGAAATGATCGCCACTAATCGGCATGCCACCGGAGCCATTGATCACCATCTCTTGGCACAGCCTCTCATGATCATAGGAGAACAGAGATGCCGAATCAGGGATGATCTCTTCAGTGATCGCGATATCCAGGGCTCGCTGCAGAGTGAGAAAGCCCTCGCGCCAGTACCCTAAACAGTTTTTTTTTTGCAGCGAGCACATATGTAGTACCATCATAGCCACTACAGTGCAGAGTAATGAATACCACGAATGTTCCACGCGCGTTCATAGACTCCTAGGTATTTTGTGCAGAAATGGCGGAGTATTGCTGTGGAAACGCAAGACATTGTTCTATAAATGCCACTATTCTGCACCACCGTACCCGGACTCCCTCCATCGGTCCGGTTACTCCTTGGTTCCTGTTGGGGAGTGATGGGGAAGTTGTAGTCAGTCGACCAGCCAGTGTCGACTTTCAAGAAGTCGTACTGGCCAATTCGATTTCGAAGAGTGTTCGACAGACGGATCTTGTAGTGAATCTTGTCGGGGTCCAAGCCCTGCGCAAAGTCGTCTGCGAATTCGATGGCGCCCATGAACGGATTGGCCCCTTTGTCGTTCTGCGCGAACACGACGCTCAAATTGGCAATCATGAGAGCGGGATCTTTGAACCCTGAGATATTTTGGTGCGTAGAACAAAAGCATTCCTGGTTACGCACTCGCTGCAGACTGGGTGACGTACCTATGATTTCCATCTCGGTAGGTTTGTCGGCTGCAGATTTGGTGCCACTCGACACGCGGTAACGCTGTTTCACTCGTGACATAATCCGGCGTGTCACATCGGTTTCCGCCGAGTAAAACAATATGTGCGGTGAAAAGACACCTGGGACGAACATCGGCGCCCCGTCAACCGGCTGAAACAAATCCATGCAGCTGCCAGTGACTGGAAACGAGGAGTACGTCGTCGCTGGATGCTTCGAAATTTCTATCTGAACAGTTAAACTTTTTAAGAATTCCAACTTTCACAGGATTTCAACAGCCCACCCACCGGTTGCCTCAGGAACACCATGAGGGCGGAGAGGGCGGAGGGCAGGAAGACTTGCAGCAGAGTCCAGGCCTTGCGTCGCCACAGCAGCAGACAGTTCTTCCTGACGAGCTGCTTGAACTGCCCCGAGAAGCATCGGAAGCAGCAACAGCAGCCACAGCAGCAGCCCATTTTGTCACACTTCCACGCTTTTTGTCCTATGAGTACAATGTACGTGTCGCTTTGTGCGGCGACGACGCGGCCCCACTGCGCTCTCCACTCGACCCCTCCGTCACCCCTCCCTGCCCCTGCCCCTGCCCGCCCCTCCTCCCCAAGCCCCTTATCATGCGCGGCGCTGGCGCTAGAATCGGCTCTTTGTGGTCCGCTGTCTAAGTCCGTTCGCCTAACTGGTGGGCGTCACCGCAAAGAGAGACTGTCTGTAGTACTACTCGACCGGGGGATGGGAAGGGGGGGGGGGGGGTGAAGGGAGGTGCGACCCCATTCTCTCAAGACCAGCTTATCGGAGCGGCGCGCTCGAGTAAAAACTCCCCCGCGTCGGAAACGACACGACAAGCCACCACACCGGGCAGAAGCCATGATTGTGCACGTTTTTGCCACTGGTAATGATGCAATCTTTCACGAGAGGAGTTTTGTTGGTTGGTGACCTAGAGGCACCGCCTGAAGACGGGTTTGTCAAGCGGGCGGCACTTTGGTATGCCTAAGCCATCGAACTTGGTTCGGCGTCCCAGTTTGCGCAACGAACCCACTTTACGGAAACAGTGGAGATTGGGGAGGGCAGTAAAGGTTTTCGAAACTTGCAACGCACTGCTCGCGAACGTTGTCAGAACCGTGCGTTTCATGCTTACCGGAACTGCGAGAGAAACTTGCTTTGTTGCAATATTGAAATGCACATCTTCTCGAAGCCTGAAATAGGTGCAGAGTTTCGAAGGTGCTCTTCTTTCGAACATTCGATCATAGGAAGAACGAAGGGGGAGGATAAAAGTTGATCAAGGGTACATATGTATGCACGTGGGATACCATTAGACTAAATCTGCACTGGTTCATTTTCGCGAAGCGAAAGTTGTGTGTTGGTTGCATTCAAGTATTGGAATGTGGCTTAAGCCAAAGTCCATAAATGTTAGGATTACGACTTTACTTTGTAACCAGTCGGCGTGGCGCCATTTCAAAATTCAAAAATGACTTGTTTACCGCAAAACATATTTCTTTTGTCCGTGCGTCTTATTTCCGATTAAATTTCGGTGCGGTTCTTACACCTGAGTTTGCTGACTTGCTGGTCAAGTGCAAGCAACGAGCTCAGCGTCCTCGACGGTCTGCTAGTCCGCGAGGAAGAAAGAACGAATTCTCCTTCATGAAAGATATTTATTGCGACTTTGCCACACAGGCGTTGGCGTCGTACGCATTAAGTCCATCATGCGCCGCAGCTGCTACTTTCTTATCGAGTCTTTCTGTGAAGTTCTGTGGGCGGAAGTTGCGCCGAGACTTCGAGCTGCCAGACCTAGCGCTCAACGTCAGCGTCGACGCCTACGGAACAGCAGCATACCATGCCGGATGAGCCGGATGAGACAGTCGGAAACAAGAGCAAGTCCTCTATGGAACAGTCGCCACTTTTTCGCAACGCGTCAGCGCGACGAGTTCATATTCGGACGGAAATAGACCCACGTCGGAAGCTTCTGCCGTCAAAATCGACCGCTGCTCTTGAGAAGTGATGATCGTCTCTTCAGAAGTGCGAGAGCAGGGCGGCGTCTGATCAAGCCTTTGCGCACCAGGCGGCGCACTGGTTCGAAGCGCGTTGCCACAAGTTCCAAACCAAAATTATTGTCTTGGACGCATGGTTTTATGTTGGTGTCTTTTCGCTGCCAATCGCTCCCGCCTAACAAATTGTCTCCCCTTAGTAGCTATCAAATAATCTTCCCCTCCTGCCCCTCTCGTCCCCCGCATGTAGTTTCTCCCGGTTTCCTCATTTTTAGTTTTGAAAATTTGAAAATGCCTGCTACAACGAAGCGCAAAGCGGCGTTCGGCGAGCAAGACGTTTCCAAATTCCAAGGCATGGTTGCTCAGACCGCCGAGAACATTGCTCGACTCGTTGGCGAGAGTCGCAGCGCCTCGGAAAACTGCGTGAGTACAGCTTCAATTTTTTTTATATATATTTTTTTTGAAACTTAACGCTTTCTTTAGGACGCGGAGACGACCCGACGACGGACGCAGTCGCTGGCCGACGGACGAAGAGGCATCGACCTGGAGAAGCTTACCGAAAGTGAGGGTTTTTTTGTCTTTTTTTGTGGTTCGCATGGACCGTACTGGACCGGTGTTGCATACCTGTAAGTGTAACCGGGTCTGAAGAGTGGGGGAGGGGACGGGTAAATGGCGGAATTCTTGGGGGGGGGGGGGTATGTCTGGGGCAAAAAGTAGGGGGACGTAGCTGCCATTCTTTGAGTTGTACTGGCACTTTTGGTCAAAAATGGGTATGCAATGTAAATAGGGTCGAAACTCGAAACAGTGTTTTTTAGCTGTTTTATGGTCATATAACGCAGAAAAGCACTGAAATACACCAACATTTACTCACTTTTATCGTTCTAGATAAGGCAAAAATCCCTTGGGAAAGTTCTGGTGGGGCGGGTTTGGGTGGGTGTTGGAAAAATAGTTGGGAGGGGTACCCCCCCAGTTATAGGTATGCGTACATGTATCCCTCGACGACGACGACAGGGCTGAGGACGGCAGGCGAAGAGGCGCAGGAGGCGGCGTCGTCGGCGGAGCAGCAGCTGTCGGCGCGTCGACGCCACCTCGACGAGCTCCGACTGCGCAACGCCGCGCTGTCTGACGAGAGGGACGCTGCCGAAGTCGCCTGTCGAGGTCAGGGACAACCAGGGTTGCATAAAAAATTTTTTTTTTTTAAATTAAAAAAAAAATTTTTTTTTTAAATTGGCTTAGGAGCCATCATTGGTGCCAAATACCTGTACTATAAGATACTTTTAGCCTATTAGAGTGTCAAACACAAGTACTAGTGCTTCCCTAAAGCCTTTAGAAGCGTATTTAGCATCGTTTTAGTCAAATGGTGACAAAGCCGCGGCCTCTAAATGGTCGTGTACGGTATCGCACGGTATGTTGGGAACCAGTTGGGGGACCCCAAAAAGAGCTTGGTTTTGGTGCTAATAAGCAAGTTTATGCATGAATAACTACTAATTGTACCATCTAAACACCATTTAAACGCCTTTTTGCCACTCAAAAGCTAAATTTTACCCAAAAACAGAGAAAATTTTTTTTTTAATTTAAAAAAAAAAATCCAACTTTTTAAAAAAAAAAAAATTTTTTTTTAAAAAAAAAAAAACTTTTTTTTAAAATTGTGCAACCCTGGGGACAACTACATAGTTTGTTTTGTGTCGTGTTCGCGGACTGTAAAGGAAGGGTAAACCGCTAACTTCTATGTCTACTCTATGTCTAAATTCGAAGTCATCATTAAAATGGCACTTGGGTTGCAAAAGAATGCAACGGCGCGGGCGATAGTGTGCCATCTTTTAAGGAGACATTTTCTTTGGTCCTGGGGGGAGGCAAGATACGACCAGGTCAGTGGGGTGGACCGGTGCGCCTTCCATGGGCACGCACGTAAAGGCTATAGAGGGCTTCTGTGCGCGCGTATACATTTGTCTCTGAATGGAGCGAAGCTGGGATTCAGAGGCCAAGGAGGCTTCGTTTTGTCGCGAGCAGCAGGTGAATGCGCTGCACGATCAGCTGGTCAGCAAACGACGCGAGGGTCGCAAGCTCCTTGAGATGGAGTTTGGTCTTGTTTGCGCTCTATTTTTGCTAGAATTTTCGAAATTTTTACCAAATTCAGCGAAAAGGCGACCGAGCTGCTATGTCAGACGCGCGTCCTTGTCAACGATGACGGCAGTGGCGCCCTCTTTGGCAGCGGCGTAGGCGAGCTGCCAACGCTTTTCACCGATGACAAAGAAATGGCTGCGATTTTGAAGGGAATGAAGTGATTGATTTGCTGTGTCAATTCGGTTTTTCGCAGCGCCCCACGCTCTCCCACTGAACCGAAACCTTTGTGTTTGTTACTTACCTTAGTTTTACTCGCACCTTGCATTTGCATGAGTACATACACACATTACCGCAATGTGCAAAAGTTTGCCATAAACGCATGACGACTGTCCATGAGAGCTTTTCTTGGCGACTGTGACTGCATTGACTATGCATAGAAGTCTGGGGGAAATGCGATTTGGTAGCTCCGAATTGCTCTCACACAGCTTGGCAACCACCAGCATTTGTACACTTGTACCTACCGTACTGTTACTACTAGGATACTACTGCCGCAATAGTCGCCAGCGTATGCGCGTGGACATATCAACTCATGCTCTTGTAGAATCGACCTGGTTTCGTCACAGTCCAGTCTCCACCTCTGAGCGATCGCAGGTCATGACAGGGTAGCCCAGCAGCTCTGTCACCCACCACACCCAACCCCATAGCATTAATAAATGTCCGCTTGCCGTATGTATACCTGTGCTCGCTTTGAAAATGTCCGCCAGTTGTACCCCCTTCTCACTTTGCAAAAGTGTTCGCAGGACGTACCTCCTTCTGTTCCATTGCTTCACATCACTGCGAATCGTTCTTGAGGTTATCAAATTTATACTTGTTCTCTGGGGTTTCCACGACCAACCTAATCAAGACTTAATCAAATGGCGCCCGTGAAGCAGAGAGAATGTTTTGCTTTGTCGGAATGTAATTGAAAGCATTTGATAAGCATGAGATGAGTAGTTGAAAGCGACATCGTTGCCGCACCTTCTCTGCAGCAGTCTGCACAGTGGCGTTGCAAGGGATAGGAATAGGATAGGTGCACAGGGGACGATCCGAAATCTCGAAACCCAAACGTCAGCCAAGGGGGCACATACTTTATTTTTGACGACAGCCACCTGACACAGCACAATGGCCGTTAACTAGATCACAAGATCACAGGGTGGCGCCGTATACATAACAATGGGCGTTGTTCTGCCGCGAGGCAAGGTGGGCCCCCACCTGGCACTGATTTTAGGCCGAAGCCACGGTACAGCCAGAAACCGGAGCAATTGTGGTTTAAACCCCTTGCCCAAGGGGTAGCCATGGTTTTCGCCCAGCAAGGAATCGAACCCCGACCTCGCGGTCAGGAATACAACGCCTTACGGACTACGCCACAGCCCCACAGCCCTTCGCGATATTCCTCAATTAGCTAGAAAGGTAGCCCGCTGCTGCTGCCCTGTGTTATTGGAATATTTGTGTATACACCAGCACCACATGCACACCCGAGCAAGTCCCCCCCCCCGATACGGTTGGATTGTGAAGTCATGTGGACTTCAGTGAAGCGTCACCGATGGTCGACGAGCAGCTGTGGTCGTCGCTGCTGTTGCCCGCCTGCTTCTCGCCTCTGTTTCTCCTCTACGCCTTCGTCGCCTTCGTGTTCCTCCGCTTCCGCCGGTGCGAGCCGTTCGATACAAGCTGATGCTGCTGATGGCGACGCTCGACCTCTTCGTGCTCGCCGTCAGCATCCTGTACCAGCCGCTCTGCCTGCTCCGCGGTGGGCCCCTGCTGGGCGAGACCGTCGACTACTGGCTCGACGTTCTCTGGACCGCCGCCCTCTCATGACGACTGTGCACTGTCAGAGTCAGTGACTTTCTCTTGGCCGAATCGACGGCGTCCTAAAGGCACCAAGCCGCCATACTTGTGTAGCAAAAATTCCGTGTTTAGCAGCCATCGCGTTCAACAGAATGACTGCCCTCACCATGGGACATCGATACTCTCAGATTTGGTCTCGCAAGACGCTCGGCTTCATTGTGGTGTGTCAACAGATATGTACCATATTACACACCGCTTTTCGTTCATGCTGACAATGCGACGCGTGCACCATAACTGTATGGTGTATCGTCAGAGGGAGTGGCGTGAATGGGTCCCTTGGGTCGGTGGGAGGGGGGATGTTGGAACGACATTTAACTGCGTAAATAGGCATAAACTGCGTCAAACATCTGGAAACATTGAGCCTCAAATTACAAAAAAGGTCAAAACCTTTTAACTTATGTTGTTGGTGTTTTATGATTTTAAGAACCGAAAAGAAACTTTATAGTTCCCCTGCTCCCTACGCCACCCACCCTCTCGAACCGAATCGTTCAGTGTTGTGTGCGTGCGTGCGCACCTATGCGTGTAGGTCGCCGTGTGTGGTGTGTCTGTTTACCTTTTTGCCACTGCCAAAACCTTCAGGTAGCACAACACCCGCCCCCCTCCCTATCACATGTGCCTTTCCAGTTGGCAGGCAAGCCTCGTAGGAGGACCTTCAATTCTCCTCCGTTCCACAGTCCGAATAAAAGAAACACAACAACTACACCTAGTGGTGTATGCATGCAATCCCGAACGTTGCAGTTGTTGGTCGTGTCAACGATGGCAGTCACGTCCGGTCTTTACGTGTGGATGCGCTCTGGACAAACCGCAGTGCTCAACAACAACCAGACTGTCGACATAGCCAATACGACCGTTCTGGAATACCAGCAGCGTCGTGTCGGCGTATTCATCGCCATTGACAGCATTCTGACGCTAGGCAGCGTGCTTCTGATTCTCATTGCCTACTTGCTCTGCGTACCGCAACTTAGCCGTCTGAGGTAACCTAGAGTGGGATAACGTATGGCCTAGTGGCAAGGAATCGGCCTCTTGTGGGCAAGGTCCTGGGTTCGATTCTTGATGGACGCACTAGACCGAGGACTTCCCTTTCGATGGATTTTCTCGTGCCATCGCTGCCCTAGGTTATAGATGGCGTTCTTCCAAAGGTCTTTGGTAATTGCGCGGCCCTAGACATGTAGGCGTCATGGGTATGGGTCCGCTATACGGGCCATGGACGGCCTCCTAGCGTTGCCCCTAATCCGACAACCAACAACAACAACTAGTCTTGTAACATGCACGTGCAATTAGCTCACATTATGTGATCACTGTCGTGGGTTGAACTCCAAGCAACGCTGAGTTACTATTCCTCATTTTCAATTTCCCTGGGCAATGGGCAACATTCATTCCTGCTTGATATAATTAATGAGGGCGCGCCGTTTGTGACGAGCCTCGCGCGTTTTGGGTGTCAACAAGCGGCGGAGGCGAGGACACACCCACATTTGCACACATCAGACACCACAAAAAATGCAATTTTTTTTGCAAATATATTTCTTTTTATAATTATTTTTAGTAATTTACAAGAATAATTTCGATCAATCGATTTAGTGTAGGATAATTTGTGGGTGGGGCCGCCAACGCCATGTGACTCTGGTCCACACGCACGCCTTACGCTTCCCATTCAGTATGCTAAGCGCTACGCACCGACACGGCTGATGGCGTTCAGGCGACTGACGGCTCGTCGTCACGACGTCATGCTAACGCTGGCGACCTTGGTCAACGTCGCGACCTTGAGCGTGGGCGTGGCGCTGAACGTCCTGTTCGCGCGCCGCTCCGAGGTCGCTCGCATCGCGCTGAAGCTGGCCTACTACGTCTACTACTGCACCAACCCCGTAGCCTACGTCCTGCTCGACAGTCAGCTCAGAGCCAGCATTGGACAGCTGCTGGGAAAGACGCGGCCAACGATGCTTACAGCAGGGGGGCGCAGGCTGAAAGTCAACCCATAGGCTTGGCCTCAGACAGGACACAAAAAAGAAAGAAAGAAGAATAGTGTGCTGAGAACCGAAAACTAAAAAAAAAACGAGTGCTTGGTGATGGGTCGATTTTTTCACCTTGCCCAAAGGACACAGCGAATCGTGCGAAGAGTCCGATGTCCGAGGAGTTCATCTCTTGATGCACGCTCATACATTGCACGTATGTGCTGTGCCCGCATGCGCCCTGCTTCCTCTGCTTGCTTAGTCTCGCATGTCGCGCCCCGGACATCAGAGCGTCCATTTGCGCATTGCTTATTTGCTTGAGTTTGTGAGTTCCGCAGCGATGTCGCTTGTTGCGCCCGCTTCTGCCGTTGGTGGCAACGCTGGCACCAACACCAGGGTCATTGTGGGCCTTTTTCCGCACTCAATTGCGGCCAGTCCGTGCGCTGTGACTGAGGGGACCCTGATTGCGACGCCGACCTGCCCTGATGTGGGAATTGCCGCACGGCTTCTGGGATTGGCCTTGGAATTGGCTAACGTTTCTTACACCACAAAGCGACTGCGCTTCGAGGACTACGCATTCGGCCGACTCGACCCAGTCACTGGACGATGGAATGGTATAAATCGCACTATTTCCTGTACGTTTTACAGTGTCGCCCAAAAGTGCTCTCTTTTTGGTAGATACATAATCGCAAAAGTCATCAGTTCCCACCGCATAATCCCAAGTCTATCAGTATGCACTCCTAGGTACATATACCATGTATGCAAACCAACGGCTGCAGCACAGCACTACAATATTGTACATGCACTGAACTCTCTAACTACATTCCTAGGTCTGTTGGCCCACCTTGCGAATGGCTCTGTGCATTTGATTGCGGGTTATGGCTTCGACCGCATTGCACAGAGACTACGCCACTTTGACTTTGCTTATCCTCTTGTCGACAACGCTGGCGACCAAGCATTTGTGCGGCGCAGACACGGTGAGACAAACGGCAGAAGTGAATTCTGTGGGGCAGGGCGTACCGTAAAGCGTATGGTAGGCGGCCCGGGCGCAGTGCGTTTACCATTTCGAATGGCCCCTGCGAGGGAGATTATCATAGGCGGTGAGGGGGGGGGGGGGGTGCGCTACTTTTCCCGGCCTAGGCTGACCGTGGCCGACCAGTAGGCGCTCCTGGGAAGGGGGGGGGGCGCATAGGTATTAGGTTGGTCGCTTACGATTTCGGACGGTTTCTGAGAAAGGCGCATAAGGTTTTACGGCACGTACAAATACCGTACATCATTGCTTGCTTGCGTGCAAGCGCTAGAGACCCCCGTCTGACCAAGTTATAGGCTACAGGTTAAAAGACCTTCTGCAACATTGATTGGATGTCCAAAACGGTCTCTAAGGACATCTAATTAAGGAAAAATTTGCAGGCGGCTGCAAAAAATGGTGAATGAATATGTGACGCTCTTTTGTTGGAGCCCAGTTTGAAAAAGAGGGGTATCAATTAAGGCATGCCTCATTTATGCATAGCCACTTATGCTTTGCAGCTGATCAACTTCAGTTTGAACAAACCGTGTATAAAAACCGAACCAAACGCAGCAACACGTCACATATTCGGCATTTTTTGTGTTCGCGTGCATAAGAAAGGAGCAGTGGCAATTATAGGACCTAACTGGACTGGAACACCCTGCATTCACATATGCCGCACGACTAAACGCCACGTGGTTGTGAGACAGGCAGGAAGGAAGGACCCCAGGGTCTTGCTTGCACATGGACCACTATGCAGATGTACGCACGTACGCACGCACGCACGTACGCACGTACGCACGCAAACACGTTGTATAGGAGCAGAGCGTTATTGGGTGAAATGCCAAAAAGGGAATGACGAATGGAGCCAGTACCGTATGCATACCTAGACATCACTAACTGAACTGTAGTGGCAATCCACATCTCACAAATGCTAGCAAGGTGCCGATTATTTATGTAGGAACTTTGGCTGTGCCAGGTCAATGGTAAAGGATTGCTGTTGCGTTTGGGGTGAGTGAGATGGCTCACACAAAAAAGTGCCGAATATGTGACGTGTTGCTGCGTTTGGTTCGGTTTTTATACACGGTTTGTTCAAACTAAGTTGATCAGCTGCAAAGCATAAGTGGCTATGCATAAATGAGGCATGCCTTAATTGATACCCCTCTTTTTCAAACTGGGCTCCAACAAAAGAGCGCCACATATTCATTCACCTTTTTTTGCAGCCGCCTGCAAATTTTTCCTTAATACAGTGTTTTTTCGTAAGACAAACATCAATGCGTAAAACCTATGCAGGCACACGCACGCACGCACGCACGCAGGCACGCACGCACACATGCATGCATGTACGCACGCACGCATGCACGACATATGTACCATGTATGACGTATGTAGCGTGTTCGGTAGAATCCCTCGAGTGCAGTAGGAGACACTCATCATACAGAATGTGAGCATGTGGATTGAAAATAGGTACGCATGTATTTTTTTGGTTGACCAAAGTTGTGCACAACTAATTGTCATGCAAATGATACAAAGCAGGATGACCAATGGTCAGCAAATGGCACAGCATGCAGAGAAACTACAAACAGAAGCCACTGCGGATAATTATGTGTGTGTGTACGTGCGTGCGTGCGGGCGCGTGCAGTTGTGCTATATTGCTGCATTGTAGCATAGTGGTGTAAAGAATCAAAATGATCGCTATAACTAGGTGGTCAACTTTTGTGTTTTAGCCGAAGTGATGCGACGTAGCCACATCGAGTTTTTTTGTGAAGCAGCCCATTTGACGGTGTGCATGCGTGCGTGCGTGCACATCTGCAGTGCCATATTGGTTAGTCAGAGCATAGCGGTGTAAAGAAACAAAATGATCTACACGTGCAGGCGGTCAACTTCCGTGTTTTAGCCAAAGTGATCCGACCTACCCATATCGATATTTATCAATTACTCCGGAAGTAAAATTTTGGTGCATCAGAGCGTGTCGACTCCAAGGAATGAAATGTTCGCCATCGAAAGGCAATCAACTTTATTATTGATGTTAATGCCCTCCGATGTAACCACACCAAAATATCGCCATTTTTCGTTTTCGGTATAACGGGGAGAGGCATTTTGGTGCGTTCAATTTGGTCCAATTGTCAAAAGGGGTCTATTCCAGGTCATGCCGAACAACTTTTTCCTTTATAGCAAAGCTCTGTGATAAGCCGTTAGCGCGCCTATTAAGGACAAACTTTTTGGCCGATGTTTTTAATTGCTAATAACTCATTATCAGGGGCGAAGTTTTAGGTTCAGTGACTGAACTTTCCATAAGAACCTGTTCAAGAAAATCAAAAAAAATTTGGGGGTTAATTGGGCACTTTTTCGAGATTTACTCTTGGTGGCAGAAGCTGGGTGGAGTGGAGTGGGTGGAGAAGCTGGCCGACCGAGTGGGCCGCGGCCAGCTGACGATGGTGGCCGCGAGCGCGGAGAATGCCTTCTACCAGGAAGTGTGCAGTACGAACAACTCGTTCTACAGGTGAGAGCGAGCGCTGCAAGTCTATACAAAAAACTATACTTTGACATCGCCACAGAGTAGGAGGTTCAAGGCCGTAAACAATCGCGAACACCGGGCGGGTCAGTGTCACAGCGGCGTTCTTCACTCGTGAGGCAAGGTGGCCCGCCCACCCGGCACGGATTTCGAGTCGAAGCCCCGCAACCGCCCGACACCGAAGCAACGAGAGCGTTTATCGGGTGGGGATTATTAATTGGAGTTGAGCCCACGACCACCAGTCGAGACGACGCCTTGCCACTGACCTGAGCTACACTGGCTCGCAGAAACTCCGGGCTGTCGTCCGCCTTTAGCGCGCTAAGGATGGCGCTCGAGCGGAATGCCCTGCAAATTGTGGAGCCTGCGAACGAGTACGGAGTCGTGCTAGACCTTCTGGAGCGCAGTGACCACGTCAGCTACTTCTCGACGTACATGAGCATGACCATCAGCGAGGCACTGGGACGGCCGTGTGGACTCGACGTCCTGCCCATTCCAATGCCACGCACGTTCGGCAGAAGTGGATATCCCATGACGAAGGCCCTGCCCTTCAAGAGCCGCCTCGACGCGGCCATGATTCAACTGAGGGAACTGGCCGACCTGGTCAAGGTTTCTGCATCAATTAAATTTCACATAATCGGTTCATTTAAACTTTAGGAGATGCGCAAAGCGCGTCAGAGACGACGGAGTTCCTGCTACGCCGCGACCACAGGCGCGCAACCGAAGTTGACGAATCTCGACGTCGTCAGGGCCTCTGGGATCTTTCTCGTCTGGACGGTCGGCTGCTGCGTCGCCATTGTGACGCTGGTTACCGAGCGGCTGCTCTTCCCCGTCTCAGCAGGGCTCAACGACACCGCACGGCCACTAAGAAGTCACGCAGAGAGAACATCCCAATCTCAGAGACTACGACGGGCGTTGGAAGCCCTGATCGGTGGCACGGTTCAGGCGTCACGGACAGGAGGTGACGTCGACGTTGCCGCCATCGTGAAGCAACTACAGCAGCTCATAGAACGTCATCTAAGAAAGGAGTGACCTTGATTCACTCTGCAACCCCTTAGGTTTATTCCTTCAAGCTCGGCCTGACTTCCACTCGTGCTCGTGTGAGCTTTCCAGACCACTCTTTTGCTTGAACAATCATTATGATTGTGATCATTATCATTATCATCATTATGATCATTATAATGGTTCAAAACTTAACTGATAAAGCTCAGCGCCACCTTCCACCACAGAAGAAATAGCCGTTCTTTAGCGTACCCTGTGCTGTGGTGTGTCCTTTCTCGTCCACTCCCTGTCTGCATTTTGGTGGATCGGCATCACTGGCGGCACCTGGTTTTGACAAGGTAAAAAAAAACTGAGGTTACCACAATCAGTTGTGTCATAATTCAGCCAGCAGGTTGACTGTGTTCCATTCAGCGTTCAAACTTCCAGCCGCCACCTGAAGTAACTGTGCCTACTGTGAACCACTACTCTACTACACCAGTAGCGTGCGCGCATGATGCCATCTACTGTATGTAGGTGTGCGCTTGGACAGCGACTGCAGGCGAAGTGAGCAGCTGCCAGCCGTGAAATCTCCATCACATTTCGTGCAGAATGGGCCTGGCTTCATCCCGGTCCGGTCGCCATCTCTGAGCGATCTCCTCCACCGTCCTACCCTTGGTCTCTGGCAAGTAGGCCAGCGAATAGAGCAGTGCAACTACGCCACTCAGAATCATAGGCGTATACGCCCACGCCCCGGCTGCATTCTTGAGTGGTGGGAACAGTTGGCCCAGCAGAATGGTCGTCGCCCAGTGCCCGGCGCCTGCCAAGGCGACCGTAACGCCTCGGCATGCTTGTGGGGCCATCTCTGCCGGTAGGACGGTTCTCGCAAATATTGGACCAAGGCCAAATCCTGAAAACGCATCTCTGAAATTCCATGCACGCCCAGACATATACCCTTTGATTATCCTCACCTGCCAACACAAGAAACAGTCCAAGAAGGCCAAACGCGACGCTCACAAACTGGAGTGGAATAAGCTCTGCAGCGAACAAAAGAATGGCGCCAATCAATCCACATGCAAAGCCCAGATTGATCATGGTCGCGCGACCAAATCTAGAATGGTCGATGGGTTCTGCAAAAGTAATTGCTACGTAGCTGGCCGCCAAGGTCAACCAACCGCTCAAGTGCATCCTTAACGCTGACTGCAGCCAAGACGCCAGCGACTCCGGTGCCCACAATCGCCACTGTCCAGGAGCCGGCGGCGCTCACGGGCACGCCCAGGTCGCAGAGCATGTCCGTCGAGTAGCCAATCACGACGTTGATTCCGGACGTGCTGCTCAACGTCGTCAGAACCACGCAGATAATCAGCGGCTGGCGCATCTCTGGAGTTCTCCAGATCTGCTGCGGAGACGGCCTCGCGTGCTCGGACAACTGGCGCTCGGCGTCGTAGTGCGCCTGCTGCTCGGCCCACGCGGTGGGGTCGTTCCAATAGAACTCAACTGCGGCTTTGGCCTTCAGCGTGTCGCGTTGAGTGATGTAGGTAGAGGTGCTTGGGAGACTCCGGTAGCCATGAGGCGAGCAGCATGTGCAGCAGATTGATTGGCACGGGGAAAACGAGAATGTAGGTCCAAGTCGAGTCGCCCCAGTGGAGAGAGGGAAGACCAAGGATGGTTGGTTGCTGACATTTTTTGGTCATCATTTTTTTGCTGCGTTCTTTGGGGCGGGTAAAGCCCGAAAATAAAAAAAAACAAACAAAACAAAATATTCACCAACAGTCGCGTATGACGCTGGAAGCGTGAAGCCGACGGCACCCATGAATCCCCGGTGTTGCTGCGGGCTGCACTCGACGACACTGGCGGATCCAGGATTTTCTGACAGAGGGGGGAGAAGGCCAACTTTTTCACCGCACAAACTACACTACTATGGAATAGACAAAAATGACAGGATTTTGTAGCTCCCTTTCAAATCAAACGTGAGTTGGAAAGAGAACCACAGCGCTGCAGGCGAAAATTTTGCGCTTTTGAGTGCCTAAATCCAAGGAAAACGTAAAAATCTGCCTATTTCCCTCCTGTGCGCGCCCTTCTTTTCTGCTTCTTCTCCCCCCCGGTTCTCTCCCCCTCCGTCCCCCCCAAATCTGAGCTGACAGGAGGGGGAGACCCCCTCTCCCCCCCCCGTCTGGATCCGCAAGTGCTCGACGAGGTACAGAGTTAAGGAAAAACTGAGTAAACACGCTATGCCGGACAGTACGCGTCCCACAAGGAAGAGCGCGCATTCATGGAACCATATGTAGTTACATACTAGCCGCTTCAACTCAGGACTCCTGCTTGCAAAGTACTCCAAAGTGGTTCAGTTTCAATATTTTTTGTCCTCAGTAGTGTCTCATCATCAATACAATGTGTCATAAAATCATGCTGCGAATGCTCAGTTGAAAAGCAACAAATGACGAATATGTAAAGTGCTGCAGCAAAAGCCAAAGGAAGTCAACCAATGCAACCAATGCACTTCTGCAATACAGGAAAACAGTTTACCTTTTTTTGTTGTAACGCTTTATTAATGCGTCATTACATCTCCAGTCATTACATTCGATAGTAAAAATTTGGCACTATACCATCTTTAGCAGACACCATAAATCCCATATTTAGTGGCGGCAGGCTAATTGTTTTAATAAGCCCTTCAGAGCCAGCTAATAATAATTGGCTTTTTTTGTAATCTGCATGGTTGCTCACATATGTTCATGCATCGTGATCTGCAGGCGCAGTGCTGCAGCTTCCCGATCGGCATGTGCATGCGCCACCCACTGCTCGGTAGGCTGCTATAAATAATTGAACCGCGCAACAATTGAGCGCCATTGCAAAACTAAACAATACATTTCTTCTGAAGCTCCTTGACCGCTCTGTACAACTCGTCGAAATTTGTGAATGGCCTCTCTTCCTCTTTGAGCGACTTGCCAAAGCGGCGCTCTCATCCTGCCTGCTTGTGCAAGGCCTTTGGACCTGCTCTAAGCTAGGATCGCTGTCCGACGCTTCCAATTCCCTTCCGGCACGCTGTGGGCGGACGTTTTTCGGCAGGCTTGGGCTTGAGTCTTCCTTACGTCGTTTTTTTTGGCAAAACACAATTGTTGCGTCCGCATCCGCTGCATCCGAAACCAAAGCGAAGCCTAAGCCTAAGCGAAGCATAAGCCTAAGCCAAAGCCAAAGCCTAAACATGGACTGGACTAAAGCAAAGTCTGGACTAAGCCTAAAATTAAGAAAGTGTTCATTGGACGCAGCGAACGCGGACGCATCAATTGTTTTCAGCCGTTTCCAACACCAAAAAAAAAACTAAAACAACGCACCACTAAAACAACGCACCACTAAAACGCTAACACGCGTGCGTGCGTGCGTGCGTGCGTGCGTGCGTGCGTGCGTGCGCGTTTGCGTGCGTGCGTGCGTGCTTGCGTGCGTGCGCGAATCCGTGCGTGCGTGCGTGCGTGCATGCGTGCATGTGTGCGCGTTCGCATAGGTATGTTCAGGCTTTTTTACCCTCAACTTGAGCCATATTCCGTACGTGCATGCGTGCGTGCGAGCGTGAGTGCGTGCGTGCGTGCGTGCGTGCGTGCGTGCGTGCGTGCTAATGCGTGCGCGCATGCGTGCGTGCGTGTGCGTGTAATACAAGTTTTCATAGCGTTGACACCTGCAAAACACTAAAAAATAATAAAGAGTTCGAAGTTTTTATAGCATAAAACGTGCAGAACAGAAAAGTTATAAACAAAAAAGTTACAAGTATTTTTATGGCAGAGGTTTGATCACAGTACCTCCAGAAAAGTAACGTACATCATAACCACTACGCCATTGATCTGTGTGAAATGGTTTTCTAAACACTTCTGATAAGTCAGAAGCACGCATAAAATGCGCTGTATTATCATATAATTTATTTATATTTGCATAACGCATGGATTACGACAGCTTCAGTAGTGCCACTCTTATTTTGATGGTAAAATGTGCCAAGCAAGCCAGCAAGCAAAATTTCAGCTCAATCCATCCAGCAGAACTCTGTGCTGCATTGCAGACAGAACCCACAAACAGTCATACTACTGTAGAAAAGGATAATGCCATATCTTGTCACCACTGTAGCGGATTGGAAAACGAATGCCAGATTCGTGATCACCACGGTCGATTACATATATCCCAAGCAGATTTGACACTAAATTCTCAAATTCGATCAAACACAATTTGCATATTCAATGCGTCGTATCTCGCGATTACGGTATCGCACCGAAAAACGGATGTGATATTCGTGATCAGCACGGTCGATTACATATATCCCAAGCAGAATTGACACCGAATTCTCAAATTCGATCAAACACGTATGCGAAATTTGCATAACTCACGGATTACGGTAGCTATCGCAAATCCGGCCCTTAAATGACGGTGAAGTTTCCCACGGCAGGTTCATACAAAATTTCAGCTTAATCCATCCAGCACAACTCTCTGCGCTGCGTTGCACACAGACAGACAGACAGACATTGTGCTTTAGTAATATAGATGTACGGTACATACATACCCATAGCTGATGGAGCCCTTCTTCAAAGACTGTGTGTACGTTACAGTGGCTCTCTCTCTCTCTCTCTCTCTCTCTCTCTCTCTCTCTCTCTCTCTCTCTCTCTCTCTCTCTCTCTCTCTCTCTCTCTCTCTCTCTCTCTCTCTCTCTCTCTCTCTCTCTCTCTCTCTCTCTCTCTCTCTCTCTCTCTCTCTCTCTCTCTCTCTCTCTCTCTCTCTCTCTCTCTCTCTCTCTCTCTCTCTCTCTCTCTCTCTCTCTCTCTCTCTCTCTCTCTCTCTCTCTCTCTCTCTCTCTCTCTCTCTCTATCTCTCTCTCGAGTGAAATATTGCGAAAAAATCGCAGCGCTCGTCTTCCTGCTGTGCGGAGTGCCAGAGACGGCTCCGCAAGAAGGGAGCCGACAGATCCTGGTCTACGACACTAAAGCGCAGCGATTCTACCAGCACCACCTACAGCTGCCCGAAGAGCGCGTCCTGGCCAGCGTCGGCTTCTCCGGCGGCAAAGTCGTCATCGTGGGAGGCATGGGCAAGTCCAGTGGGGACGTCGTCGCCTCCACTCTGCGGCTCACCAGCGCCGAGCGCTTCGAGGCTGGTGCGCCTCCGATGCATGACAAGCTGGTTGGCCAGGCGCACGTCGTGCTGGGTAATGCGCTTCTCCTGCGCCTGCGTTGCGTTCGTGTAAGTGGACACAGAGCAAACAGCGGTGTGTCTACAGGCGACGACCTCTACACCTGTGGTGGGACTGACGCCGACTTGGCGGAGGGCACCAAAGCCTGCCAGATCTACTCATTCGCATATGACCAGTGGAGAACTGGAATAGGCATGAATGACGGTCAGGCTTAGCCTTTATACGTGTGATTGAAGCGCCGACAAAGTCGGACCAACGGCACACTGAATTGTTTCAGCCACCTTCAATTCTGCGGCGGTCACGGACAACGACACCAACATCTACGTCCTTGGCGGCATCAGCCAAGGCCGGCCGACTCTGAAGGTGCAGCGGTACCTTACCGACGTCGGCGAGTGGATCCGGATAGAAGACTTGCCGACTTCGCTCTTGTCAGTAGTTAGTAACCCGTGCACACACACACACGCACACACGCACGCACACACACACACGCACGCACACACACACACACACACGTATGTATGTGCAATTATTCGGAGCACTGCCAGTGCCGTTCAGGGCCAACAAGGCGGCTGCGGTTTACCTGGACAGTTCCAAGGAGATCCTGGCCTGCGCTTCCGTGTCCGCCTTCCCGAGCCGGACCATCAAGTGCGCGCTCTACAGCGTCGCCGAGCGCGGCTGGACGGAGCTGGACGAGCTGCTGCCCGCAGGCCAGGAGCGGGACGTGCCCGACGCTCTCCAGATGATCGAGTGCGGCGGCGGCGAGGTGCTGCTCTTCGGCAACTACGGCGAGAGCAGCGCCCCAGGAGGCACCGTGAAGGGCGCCTTCAAGTACGACAAGGCGACCAGGAAACTGACGGCCGTCGACGCTCCTCTCAAGAAGGAGTACGCAGTCCGGTTTCCCGCACTCGTCTGCGCCTAATAAGTCTAGTCGATCGCATTGGTGGCGCTGATCGGATGCACGCGTAACAGACCTGTCTTGAGTCCTACCATTTACCAACGGGGCGTGCGTGTTGGTTGCCTTTCCGACGTTCGAAAACTGCTGGGCTTGAGAAAGTTTTCTTGTGAAACGAGCATGTGAGACGCACAACTGCACGCAACCTCTACTTCTTGCACCTTCCAACAGCACATGCATGCAATAATTTATGCCACTGCAGCTGGAGAAACTTGGTCCACTACATAGCACTTCCTATCAGGCTGCATGGCACTCATGGTGAACCGGCCAGGAATTTTCCCCATTTAAACCGTGCGAAAATAGCTCTAATCTCCTGCATTTGGTCCGAAATGTCGCCTGGAAGTGGTTGGGGGCGCGAATGCTGGCCCCACTCTACAGTTCCGATGCTCAGCTTGCACAATCTGCGCGCGCGCTCTGGAAATCGTTGCTCTAGATCGACAGGGAGGCTATGGCGCGAGCGCGACTCGAAACGGAAGCACCGTCCATACAGCATACGCATTCAGTACAGCCGTGCGTGCGCCTGAGTGATTGATCACTTGCTCAGTAGGAGCAGACGCAGTGAAGCGATTGAGCACGCAGCGCCAGTCGCAATAAATAGGGCGTTGACGAGCGCGTAGGCGGCCATCACGAGCGTCGGCACGCAGTAGGCGTCCAGGCGCCGCATGAAACTCGGCTCGACCACCGTGAAGTTCCGTCTGGAGGGGTCGGAAGAGTCGGCGAGCACCGACCGACGTCTGCGTCGCAGGGCCGGGCAGACGGGTCGCTAGAAAAGAAGTCGAAATGTTGCTGTTGGCGGTACCTGATCGTGATCAGCAATTAGTGGGGGTATTGTGGTCAACTTCACAAAGCGACTGATAGATTGTCTTGAGATTGATAGATTGAGGCAATGCACTACACGGGTACACTCGGATCATTCTGGAAGCCCCTGGACTGGAGGGGGGCTTTTGCAATTGCAAGACGCCGACTGTAAGCAATAGTAATCGATAATCCAACAAGCGCATGACTGCGAGCCCTGTTGTTCCCTTGCATTCGTTGTTGACTGTCGGTCTAAGTTGCCAGGTTGCGCATTGAATGGCGCCGATTGTCCAACATAAAAGTCGCCCACCTGGCACTCCGAGTCGGGCTCCCGAAAGCTGATGGCGATCTGGCAGTCGAAGTAGAGGCCCTGCTTGTCGTGGAACTTGAACACGTGGCTCTCCTGGCCGGCCATCAGCATCTGGTCGGCGTACTCGAGGTTCTGCAGTAGGTACTTGTCCAGGGCGCAGCCCGCCTCGTCCACGATCTGCACGCCGTGGCCGATCGGCTCTCCCACCGTCGACAGCACGAAACAGGAGTGGACGCGCATGCAGAACGCCTGAGGATAGGGCGTCTCGCACAGCCACTTGTGGTAGACCTAAAAAAGAAAGAGAAAGGAACACCGGATGTTTGCTATTTCGGTGCGCTCTCCGTGACACCTGTTGGCCAAGCGAGGCGGACGTAATGGGCGCGCCAGAGGGACCACCCTGCAGCACCGCGTAGGAGCAGACCGGCATTTGAACGACCGCCGTTTGAGCGACCGTTGTCAGCATTCTGCAAGCAGGAAAAAACACAAATAGGTATCTGAAATACTCCCGTCCCTGAGCACACTACGTACCCCAGGACACTGCTGAATTCTACTGTTTCAACCACATAATTTAGGAGCATGGAGCAAACACTGCATTTTGAAATTGTCAATTCAGTAGTGTTTCTGTCATTTTATTAGCTTTCTCACGTTTCGCATTGAGTTTAACGTTAATATAGTAAGTGACAAGTCAAACCATAGAAACGTGCTCTTAGGGCTCCAGCTCTGCCCTTAGATATAAGCTATTCATAAACCACTTTCAGTCACTGGGGCACCATTGGAGGGCTCTACGGTAAGAAGCTAAAATGAATTTTGAAGCGCTCACTCGACTTCGATCTCCGCGCCACAGAAGCGCATGATCTCGGCGTAGAAGCACTGCAGGTGATAGGCGCGATCGTTTTTGGTAATGAAATGGGGACTCAAGGCCACGATCACAGTCGTACTGACGAACATGCCTGGCGGGTCGTCCTGAAGCGATGCAATGCAATCAAAGCAATATATCCAATGAAGGTACAGTTACGAGTAGGACATTGTTAGATACTTCAACGTACGCACGTTCCAGTGAAACCAGACTCGCGGAATCGCGAGTGAAGTCAATTGAGGCCCGCAACATCACCGGTGCAAGTCGTGCACGACAATATCGGTTTCAGTTTTAAATCACTTCAAAAATGGTTTTGAAACACACACTATTTCATGCGCTAAAAGCCGCTAGCGCCAAGCTAACTACGTCTACGTGTACGCTTGCTAGTTCCATTTTGCAGTATGGTGACTGGACTTGATACAGAATTGAGTAATGTTTGAATACAGCGCCAGGGGATAACCGAAATATATAGCTGACTGACCGACGAGCGAATCTCGAGATCGCAGACCGAGAAAGGCAGCTCCAGGGAGCCCAGGGTCGCATTGGCTCTGGCCGACCTGCAGAAGGGGTCTTCGAATTTCTCTTCGACAAAGAGCCAGCCTTCGAACGGCTTCTCCGTGCGCACTTTCAGAGAGATCGAGTTCAGGCCGCACACGAGCAACGGAGGCTCCAGCACGCGATTTTGCACTTTGGCCGCATGGAGCCACTTCGACGCCTGCAAGGTTCTTCCTACATTGAGTAGCGCTGCATGCAGCAGCATATCGAAGAATTCCAAACAGTGTTATTATCACATGCACCCTACACACAGGGCCAAATGATACCTGTCACACGATTTTGCATTTGGACGGAGGTAGGGCAGTTTTGAGGGGGGGGGGGAGGAGAGGCACAGGAACAACTGGTTGGAAAAATACATTGTATGAAACCTTTTCTTAAAAATAACAATATACAAGATAGGCACTCTTGATATGGCACGTATGTACAAATGTGGTGTGGTTGACTTTTGCTCACAAACACACACACCACAAAGTGTGCAATTATTGCATCTCAGAGGTAGAAGAAAGTTCCCAAAAATTCAGGGAGGGGAGGGCGTCGCGTGAGGCAGGGTATGAGCGTGCTAGCGCGCGCGCGCAATTCACACCGGTCTCCTACGGATCGAAACTCACCGCGAGAACCGCGACGAGGCCGAGGAGGCGGCGCGCTACAGCTTGACCGTCCATGAGGCGCTCGCCGCTTAGCAGTCGTCGTCCTCTCCTCTCCACGACGACAATTCACATGACGTCGCCTCCGTTTGTTTGGGGGCGCGTGTAGAACAAACGCTCTCTCGCTCTCTGATTTACCTACGTGAGACGGCAGGGTAGATAAGGACGCAGGCGACGGGTGGACGACGACTGGACGAAAGGAACTGCGCGCGCGCCATGCGCGCGATGGCGCCTCGTCCAGTGCCCTAGATTCGCGCAGC
The DNA here is from genome assembly GCA_030248085.1 of Paralinhomoeus sp. GSCO2_6. NCBI lineage: Eukaryota > Metazoa > Nematoda > Chromadorea > Monhysterida > Linhomoeidae > Paralinhomoeus > Paralinhomoeus sp. GSCO2_6. Next base: position 207,492 of record JASAMY010002207.1, read on the forward strand.
GCAAAGGCGGCCGCCAGTTGGCGGCGATCGTACCCGCCAACTTCCAGCGCCAGCGGGTTTTTTCGCCAAAATGTTAGTTGTTTCAGCGCGCGCGAAGGGCGGGTTCTCGAGTTTATGTAAGTTTTTTGCCCGATTGCACAGTCGCAGCAGTGTGGCTGCTGAGTTGGCTCAAGGAGCTGGCCCGGCCAGAGCCAGGCACCCTCTCTGAGAGTCGTGGGTTCGATTCCGTACGACTGCAGCTGCACATTTCTCGCCATTTTCCGCAAAGACTTCACGATTTTTTTAAACTGCTCGTTCCTCAGCCACTCTCTAGAATTTTTCTGTCGTTGTTCCGCTAGTTAGTGTCCAAGCGATTTATCTTTGCATCTCTATACATCCAAATATCGTTTTACAAGTGACGCGATCAACACCACTCCGCTCGTCGACAGAGGAGCTCAGGGGCGGTGTTCGGTCACTCGTGAGACCTTCGTAGACTTGATAAAAGTTTTCATTGAGAACTCGATTGCACAGCAACCGTCGGAAGAAGGCCGGCATCGCGTTGCAGTCCGCTTCGAGGCGAGCCTTCAGCAGCTCCTGCTAGTGTAACACAGGTTCAAAACGAAATTTCCCACTTTATGCAAACAGAACAGAAACACCAAACCTCATCCAGCGACGGAGCACTTTCGCGTCCTTCACCCAACTGTACGCAGACGTCGCAGGCCGCTTCGTTAACGTCCGGCTACAAGCAGCGAATCGCGCAAACTATTCCAATTTCAGTCAATTTCAAACCAACCCGCGCTTGAAACAGTGACACGGCAGCGAAGGCTGCCACGATGGTAAAGAACAGGAACTTCTTCAGTCCGGCGCTCAACCATTTCTTCCTCTTCCTTGGCCCTTTCTTAAAAACCGATTTAAAGAAAACAATTTTTGCAGAGCATGTCACGTTGTCGTGCGCGCGGTACCGCCCAAGCAAGTAGCCAGCTAGCTGGCCGCTGACAAAGAGCGCCGTCAGACTATCGGGCACTTCTGCTGATAAGCCCCGCTGCCTGGCGCGCATCGTTCGCCCTACTAGCCGCGCACGCGTCTCAGCCAGCGGTAGCGATGTGGCGCGCGCGCGTCACGTAGCGCCGCCTCAGACGCATAGACCTGATGGGAAACGGGCGCACTCCTTCTCAGATCGCACCCACCACACAATTCAGAAAAACTTGCACATTTCAGACGCGGCGACACTTCTCAACAGTTGAATGAAATACAACGAAAGAAGTGAGCGTATCGGGCAACTAACTGCTTCAAGATGAGCAACAAAAACAACAACAAAAACAGCGCCTAGAGTCTGACGGGGCGCCTGGGGGGGCGGGGGTGCCTCCCTGGGTCGCCTTGGAGAGGAGTAGCGACGACTTGCGCTGCTCGCCCCGAAGCGGCTCCGAATCGCTATTTAGGTCTCGGCGTTCTTGAGGCCGCACACCAACAGCAGTGGGTCGTAGCGACATGCCCAGTTCTCGTCTGCGGCAGCGGCCGACCAGTCTCCTCGGCAGCTGGCGCCGGTGCGGACAGCTGCCGAATGTGCACCGGCAGATAGTCGGCGTCGCGACGACGCCCTTCATCTTGTCGACGTCGTCGTCGTCGTCGTCGAAGGGAGCGCCCCGAGGGCGTAAGGCCGTCGGCGGCGTCGTCGTCACTGTCGATGCGCAGCCGTCCCCGTTCGACAGCCTGTCGACAGCCTGCACCTCGACGGCGCCAGGCCTTGACGTCGACGGGGCCCTCGCGAGGCCGAGCGCGCAGACGAGGAGGGGACGCGTCGGCGCCGCCGCGCCCAG
>JASAMY010003612.1:0-60000 GCA_030248085.1 Paralinhomoeus sp. GSCO2_6
TAATTCGGCCGGCCGGCCATAATTCTGCACCCTCCCAAGATCACTTTTGACCCCCCCCACCCCCTCTAATTACACCGTCTTTACTTGGACTAGAAGGCACTGGCCTGGACTCGTATAGAAGGCATTTTCAATTCCAATTGTTTCAATTCGTGAGCCCCCTTCCTATAATTAGCCCCCTTAAATTACCGCAAACCCTATGATTAACCCTCCCCCTATAATTAGCTCTCCCCCCCCCCTATAATTATACACCGACCTGGAGTTCAAACGAAACAATTAGCCCCAAGGGGCTAAACGAGTATACACCCTCCTACAGCTCGATTGAAACAATTACGGGGTTTTTGGCATACGCTACCATTACTGCACCCTTTCAAAACAGCTGTTTGTTGTCCGTTGCCCTTATCATGCATGTGTACTCCCAGCATGGCCAAAGGCGCTGGGCTGGGGAGCAGCTTCTTTCCGAGCCAGTGGCACGCATTTCAGACGAGGGAACATTGACGATATTCTCGAGGCTGGCTCGATTGTCGACTTCCTCAAAGGTCTCCACAAAAAGTTTGGTCCCGTAGCGAAGTTTCACTACGGGGACAAGCTGACCATCTCCACCTGCTCCGTCGACGGCTTCCGGCCCCAGATGCACCTCTTTGACAGAGACCGTTCGTGTTTTTGGCTGCTCACTCTTTTCAGACTTTTTTGGCACCATGACACAGCAAGGTCGCAAACAATCAATGAAGTATCAGTATCAGGCGGGTCAGTTACAGTATCACGATGGCGTACCTCGACCAACTGACGTCATCAGCGTGTTTCGAACCAGCGACCCTTGTTTGTCCACCATATCCAGTGGCCCACACGGCCCACTGTAGACTGACTAGCGCTTCACACCACTAGCGTGCACACTTTCGCGTCGAGGACATGAAATTGAAGATAAATCAATAAATTTTAGTGAAGTTCCTGGAGCCGCTCGCGCCGGCCGTCGGCTACGACAGCGTGAACATGAAGAACGGCGAGGAAGCGCGCCGGCTACGGGCCATCGTCGACCCCGTGTTCACCTCTGCCGCCTGCCAGAGATACGTGCCCATTCTGACAGAGGTGGGCAGCTGATGGCTGACGACCTGTAACCGGGTCTGGCAGAGTGGGGGGGGGGCTATGGGGGGTCCACCGTGTAAAAAAGTGGGGGTAGCCGGCCATTTTCTTGAATCATACTGGTACTTTTTAATCAAAAATGGGTCAAATAGGCTCCAAATAGTGTTTTCTAGCTGTTTTTATGCATTTAGGTGACATCGCTTTAGACATGGTGAAAAAACTTTGGGACAATTATTGGGACACTGTTGTAGAATGTACGGTAAGCTACATTACATATCGTGAACATTTTTAGATTGCCGAGAAGACAGCTCAGCAGTGGTTGAGCAAGTTCACAGCTGACGACGCTCACATTGTCGTTGGCGACGTACATCGGGTACGGTGTGTTCTCGATTGAGTAAATACCGTAAATCTTCCAATAGTGCCCACACAGTGGGGCACTGTCGTTATTCGTTATTAGGAGATGCAGCTCCACGCCCTCTACAGCATCACTCGCACCAACTATGGCGACTTCTTCGAGGACGACGAGAGACGCATGGAGATGCTCAGACTGCAGAAGATTGTGAGCGCGCGCGCGTGCGTGCGTGTGCACTCGCACAAAGCGGTCCCAACACGCGCAGATGATGAGCGAAGTGCAGGCCAAGTACAACGATCCTCACTGCCCGATGTCGGAGCAGTGCAAACGAGGTGGCGCTTACTGTCACTGCACCAGAATAGCGATTCACTCACCAGTCGTGACATCCTCCTTACATCGCTCCTTACCAGCATACCTGAAACTGGGGGGGGGGGTTACCCCCAACCACCCGGATAGTCAAAAAACGGTCGTCTATCCACCCCACTTTTTGCTCTCCCCCCCACAAATTTGCATTCCCAAACCAGCCAGACCTGGTTACAGGTATGTTCTGCACTGGGCGATCATTGGAGGGTGGCGTTCTTTGGAAGATTCACGGTACACCACCAATTCAGCCAATGCGGACGCGTACGCGCTGATGGAAAGACTGATAGAGCATCGCAAGTCGGAGTCGGGACGTTTGGACGAAGGCCGATTGCTGGTGGACGAGCTCATTGATGGTGCAGAGACGCACACGGAGCTGGTGGACACGCTCATGAACTTCTACATCGGAGGCCACGAGACCACCTCCATCTGTGAGTCAAAAAAGGTGTCCATGGAAATTGGGCCAGGGGAGGGGTAAATCGCCAAATTGTTCGAAGGCAGGGGGTTGGTAGATCGGGATTTTCGGGGGATGGTGTTTTATACGTCGGAATTGCACTGAAAATGGTACTTAGGTATTCGCCTCGAAATGGACCCAAAACGTGATCTAAACGCCATTTTTATCTACCTTTCAGCTGCAAAGTACAAAAAGACGGCGCCACAGGCACACTTTTTGCCATTTTTACAAGACAAATTGGCTTGAAGTTCAAGAAAATGGAAGCTAGGGGAGTGGTCGACCCAAAAGTCTTTTGGGATAGGCTCTTCCAGGGGAGGGGTATACCCTATACCCTATATACCCTATACCCTATACCCCCTAAACCCCACCCATGGGCACCTATGCTGTGAGTCCATCTATATATGTTAAACTGGGTTTGGCATCCTTGAGATTGGGGGGTCCCAAGGTTTGGTGGAGAAATTGGCACTTCTTGGTACTTTTTTTTCTGGTCAAAATACATGTACTCAAAACTCCTATAAAAAGCTCAAGGGAATGTATGAGAAAGTTGGGGGGGGGGCGAGAGGAAGGTCAACCTTTGTGGACGGTCGGTACCCCTCCACCCCCCCCCATTCGGCCATTGGCAAAAAGCCCGCGTAATTCAGTGATGTCGAGATTGCTGTACTTCTTGGCTGGTGGACACGACGTCGAGCCTGAGGTTCAAGAGAACGTGTACAAGGAGATGGTAGAAGTCATTGGAAGCGACCCCGACACGCAGCCCATAACGCCCTACCACACAGGTGAAGTACACTCCACTCGCAATCCAACGCAGTGCCACTCTCACAACTGAATATTGGTCATACTGTTCCGCACATTCTTAACTGCGCTGTTCCCAAGTCGACAATCAAAGAAGCCATGAAACCATGTTAATTAATTTTAAAGCTGCTACAACAGAGCATCAGTTGACCAGGCTGCTACCCAGTAATAATTAATTTCCATTTATGTACCTGCGTTTCTACTCACGCAAGTGACGTTTGAGCGCGCGCCCAGTGAATGGCCGCTGCAGAAAAAAACTCGAGCGTTTTTTTTTTCTAGAAAAACTGAAGTATCTACGCGCCGTCATAGAGGAGACGCTGCGAGTTGCCTCGATGGCCACATTCGTAGGCAGGAACACGATGGACAAGCCGCTGAAGCTCGGCGCATTCGTCATTCCACCCTGGGTGCGCACCTGTTGAAAAAAATCGATAATCGCCTGGCGCGTTCGAATGGCATTCTAATTGCGCACAAACGCGCGAATTCAAACAATGTTCAGACTGCCGTTCTGCAAGACTTCGAAACGGCGTCTCGCGACGAGAAGTACTTTCCAAGCCCACACAAGTGGAGTTCTTTTGATTGAACTATAGCGCATATTCTATTCTTTTAATTCTGAACTGCCTTACCAAATTTGAGTTTAGATTTGAACCTGAGAGGTTTATGGGCAAGAAGAGGCCAACGCCGCTCGCCTGTCCTCGCTTTGGCTTTGCTGGAGGCAGGCAGTGCCCTGGAAAACAGTGGGGATTTATGTATTTTCGAGTGTTTTTCTTTTGAGTGCCACATTTTAATTTTGAACAACTCGGGCAAACGACAAGCTGTTGACCTGAAATTTTAACTGGTACGCAGGTACGCAACACTCTAAGGTTTTGTTGACAACTGGCCCCATGTGAATCCGTTTTGAAGAAACCAGTGCATGGCACTCGTTTGAGTTTGCATGGTACTGTCTATTCCTGCCTGGTGCTGTAAGCGTTTTGCTTGCATCTCTCTGCTACTCGATGAGTCATTTTTCGGGCAACCATGCTTCCCCATACCACTTTGGAATGCCCTGTATCGGTACTTATCAGTGCATGCCGATTTCGAGACGTTTGCTCGAGTTCAAGCAATCATTCCTCACACAGCAGAACGAAAATGACCGCAATATGGCTTAAGATGCAGTCGAGTGTAACTCGCGGGTTTCAAAACGGATTCTCACGGGGCCAATTGTCAACAAAACCTTAGAGTGTTGTCTACCTACAGTTAAAATTTCAGGTCAATATCTTGTCGTTTGCCGGAGTTTTTCAAAATTAAAATGTGGCACTCGAAAAAACCCTATACTTTCCCATGGAAATTGTTCTTAGATTTACATACGCGGAGACGATCACGCTGATGTCGGTGCTCGTGCGCAAGTTCCAGTTCGAGTTGGCAGCGCCGGGCGAGCGCGTCGAACAGTTCTTCCACGCCATTGCGTACCCTGCCGGGAAGATCGCACTGAAGGTCACCAAACGATCCTGATTTGGGTTTACCTGAGCTGCGTTTAGCTGATTTGCGAGATGTGGCACCAAGCTGTCCTGTAGACTCCAGTTGTTCCCTTTGGAGCTATCCCACGATCCTACCCCCCCTTAAAATTAATTAAAAACCTTCTCTCTAAATTTTAATATTATATATACTTTCACACAATTACCACTTATCACCACATAAAAAATTCATTTATTAATACCTCGAATTCAACACTCTTTTAAAACTATTCATAATAATAAAACATATACACATACAAACAAAACCAAAAATAAAAATATATATTAAAAAATAAATAAAATAAATAATACATTAATAAAAAAAAAAAAACATTCATAAAAAAATAACAACAATTTAAAACAAAAAAAAAAAAAAAAAAATATATCAAATTTTAATTTAATTCTTCAAAAAAAAACAAAAAAAAACTAATAAATAAAAAAAACAAAAAAAAAAAAAATATATATAAATAATTAAAAATTATTTAATATATAAATAAAAAAAAAATAAACAAACAACAAAAAAAACAAAAACAAAAAATTATTAATAACAATCATATTATAAAAAACAATAAATAAAATAAATTCAAAACAAAAACAAAAAAAAAAAAAAATCTCCAAATTATAAACAAATAAAAAAAAAAAATATTCTCATACAACAATATTACAAAAAATAAATCCAAAAAAAAATCAAATATATAAAAATTAAAAAAAAATAAATATTATTTAAAAATAAAAAAACAAAACACACAAAAACAACTCTAAAAAATAAATATATAAATATAAAAAAAAAAAAAAAGATAAAACAAAAAAAAAAAATCCCCCAATTGCTTTCATGGAGTTGTTGTCACAACGCAAGCACACCAAAGTTCTGAAAGCAATTGTGGCACGTCGCTACCATTCCTTGACTTTCGCACAGTCGTTTTGCGTTCTTTTGTTGAATTGATTGCCGCACTTGACAGATCGTCAACCGAGCACGATCAATTGCACCTGTTGTCCTTTCTCTTCCTGTAAGGGTAAAGGCCGATTTATAATCATCCGCGTCCGTCATCCGCGTCCGCCATCCGTCAAAGACGGATGATTATAAATCGGGAAGTTTGACGGACGCGGATGACGGATGGAATTGGCCAACTTTCGACTTTTGACGGATGACGGACGCGGAAGGGTTGAAAAGGCGCGCGGTCTCGTACGGAAAGCGTGCGCGCGGAAGGAGTTTACGGAACGACGAGTTTACGATTGCGCGCTTAACACCCAAATCTACCATAATGTGTGAAGGGTTTCCACGCGAGACCCAATTCATTTAACACTTGACGGACGAAAAATGACGGATGATTATAAATCGAGCAATTTGCGCGTGACGGACGCGGATGACGGACGGCGGATGGCGGATGACGGACGCGGATGATTATAAATCGGCCTTAAGGGCTACAGGGATGTTGAAATCGTTTGGACGCTCCACTGACGGCTTACTAGGTATGGTGCATCAACTACGTACACCGCCATCGCCAAAGTGCTTTGGCGCAAAGGTATGGTAGTCATACTCCTAAGGGCGTTTCCCCCTGAAAGCCAATTAGATATGCCAAGTAACCCTGGATACAGGAGGTCACCACCGTTACCGGTTACGTAGGTGTAGATTGACTCTAGTAATTACTGGCACCTGCCGTTGGTTCATTAGTGAGCGCTTTCTGCCGAGCCAGCTATAGCTGTCAAACGTGTGACGTGAGCAGCAAGACGTGAAGTGAAAGTGCCGGGTTTCGAATCTTTTAGAATGAACGCCTCTGCATCCGGCGGGTATGTGCAGCTGATTCCCTCTGTGGGCCTCAGCAACTTTGATTTGGCGTTTCTTCCGATCAGCGGCTTCTCTCTCGTCTTTTACATGACGGTCATTTTCGCCCTGGTGAAACGTCGACAGCAGGGGACTGATGAGCAACTGGCCCTGAGGATTCGAAAAATCGTCATACCGTAAATTTCGCATACCTAGTGTCCCTTGGGGTAATATCGTTTCTACACGTTGACTATCTGGGGCACTATTGGAGACGAGACACTATTAGAGAATTTAGGTATGCTAAGTTGTAGATCTCAACCAGCAATGAATCTGTGCCTGCGCAATGAGTATGTCCCGAGTTTCCGAGTTGAGTCTTTGATAGCACCATTTACAATAGTAGCAGGTATGTATGAAGATGAGCAAAATACATTTGCCTAAAACTGATGATCATCCACAGGCTTGGGCAAAATAAAAAACTTACAAAAAAACTTAAAAAAAATGGAATTTGTTTAAATAAAAAACTTTGTCAAAATTGTCCAAAAAGTGCTGAAAACGAGGCAAACCCTTTGGTTTTGGTGCATTTAAACCCTATATACGGAGGTGCTTCAGAGGCGGTCAAACCAAGTCTCGACAGTCATAGTCGTAGTCCGACTCAAGAAAAAACTATCAGTAGTAAAAAGTTGACTAAAGTGCAATTCTAATGGCTTTTAATGCCTTAGTTTGCTGTTATTGACACGCTGCTAGGCTCAAAAACACCCTCTGCATCATTGATTTGACTTCCAAAAGGTTTCAGAGAGCATTTAATAAAAAAGTTAATTTTCCTTTAATAAAAAAAATTTTTAAGCCTGATTACTCTTTAAGAAATTTTTACCCAAGCCTGAATCCATGATCTGTGTAGTATGTTGCACAGTAACTTGTCAACAAAATGATCCCGCAGATATTTGTACACTTTCAAAACTAAAAACGTTCAAAGGATACCAAGCCAAGCATGCTCACAGCCCCAAAGGAACCATTTAACACGACGTTTTTCCAACTCTCAATTGCACTTGGCATCGTGGACTGCTTGCAAGTGATCAACCTCACTAGATTCAACACGCTAGGCAGTCCAACCATAATACTCTGCTATTGGTATGACGACTTTGACCATATATACAGTAACTGGCGTGCGCGCGCGCGCGTGCGTGCGTGCGTGCGCGCGTGCGTGCGTGCGTGCGCGCGTGCGTGCGTGCGTGCGCGCGTGCGTACGTGCGTGCGCGCGCGCGTGCATGCGCGCGTGCGTGCGTGCGTGCGTGTGCGCGTGCGTGCGTGCGTGCATGCGGGCGTGCGTGCGTGCGTGCGTGCGTTGTGCGTGCGTTGTGCGTGCGTGTGCGCGTGCGGGCGCGCGTGGCGTGCGTGCGTGCGTGCGTGCGTGCGTGCGTGCGTGCGTGTGCGCGTGCGGGCGGGCGGGCGTGCGTGCGTGCGTGCGTGCGTGCGTGCCTGAGCGAGCGCGAGAGCGGGGGTGCGTGCGTGCGTGCGTGCGTGCGTGCGTGCGTGCGTGCGTGCGTGCGTGCGTGCGTGCGTGCGTGCGTGCGTGCGTGCGGGCGTGCGAGCGTGCGAGCGTGCGTGCGTGCGTGCGTGCGTGCGTGCGTGCGTGCGTGCGTGCGTGCGTGCGTGCGTGCGTGCGTGCGTGCGTGCGTGCGTGCGTGCGTGCGTGCGTGCGTGCGTGAGTGCGTGCGTGCGTGCGTGAGTGCGTGCGAATGCAGTCGCCTCATCGCCAATAATAATAGGTTGAGCTTACCGATTGAAGTGGAAAAATTTATAATTGTGCACCATTCATTGGGTCTGTGCCAAACTCTCATTATTCCGATTATGAGTGCCAACCGCTTCGTCGCTGTGGCCTTTCCGTTCCAGCTTAACAAGGTCAGCAAGTGGTTTCGCATCAATGCTTTAAAATTCATCAAACTTGGCGAGGGACTTTTGAAACGTGAATTCACTACTTGTATTAGAAATTGTCAGAAAAGTGCTATCAAAGTAGACTTGATCAGTCACACCTTTTGAAGTGCCCTTTCGTAGCGCTTTCAAGTTTCAAGTTACCTATATGTTGAAATTCTGTTTGATTTAAATGTGGGAAATGAGTCCTTTAGCATGGGAATTTGACGTTTCCAAATCTGGAAAAAGGCATGGTTTCTTTGACAAAATAGAAAGATCTGATTTCTTTTAGTAAAACAATATTTTTGATTTCTTTACACATTTTCGTATCTGTTTTTCTTGTGCTATCCAAACGTATTACCTACTGATTTTGCAAAAGGAAATGTGTTTTTTTTTGTTATGGTAGCTATATTTCAGTTCTAATATGTATTGCTACTTAACATTAAGATATTGGGAGTATCTATTTTCAAATATTAAATAAGCCATCCAGACTGACAAGGCTCTTCAGCAGTGACCAGCCTTTTAGCTTTAGATTGTAACTGACAAAATAGTGGCTTATTTCCACATTACCACATTCCACAGCCATATTCGCCACATTACACATGTACATACGACAGAGCGCTCAGCATTTGCAGTAATTTCATTTAGGTTTTTACTGGAAAGACTCTCAAAGTCTGCACTCTGATAATTCTTCTCATTGTCTTGGCTGAGTCCTCGCTTTTCTTTACTGTTCCAGCAAAGATTGTGTTCAACGAGACGATTCAGCAAAACCTATGCTATACGCACCTACCAACATATAAAAAGGCACATTTTTCCATGTCTGGGTGAATGTATGGTCGCGTATGTGATGTACGTATGTATGTGTGTGTATGTATTAGAGTTGGGCGCGTATTTTTTCAAAAAATACGTCGCTGCCTGTATCTTATGTTTTTAAAAATACGGTTGTAGTCGTACTCGTAGGGTTATGGTAGTAAGTCGGAGTCGTAAACCTGTATTTTGTTGAATCAGGGTGTACGCGGCAGCGTACAACCCTAATAGGTACCTATGTGAGCACTTCCTCAATGCGGTTTGTTGAATTTTCTGTCGCTTATAATTCTTGATTGCCTGAACGGATTGTGGCGAATGATAGCTCAAAAGAACCGCCTTCTAAGACCGGAATCGAATGAGCCATCCCGCGTTTTGGTACTCGAACGCGTTAAGACGAATTGTACAAAAATGGTGTTTTTTTCATGTTCTGCAATTTTATTTGGGTCGCCGCTCTGGAACGCTACCGTTGATTGGGGCGAAACTTGTAGTATATGATGGCAATTTTGTGCCCCAAGGTAAATTTACCTAGGTGCTTCGGATCTATATTTATGGCCGATTTGGTCATTTTTCGAAACATAGTCGTTTTATTTTGGCCAAAACCAAAAGAGTAAAAGTCGAAAAAAAGCCGAGCAAACCCCCAAATGTTTTTTGATTTTCGTGAACAGCTTTACAAAGAATGTCTGGGGCGCTTGCATGATATTTGAAATTCTCACCACATAATGAGATATTGGCAACCAAAATTTCGGTAAATCCGACCAAAAAAAGTTTGTCACCTATAGGCGCATCAACCGTTCGTGACACCGCTGTGCTGTAATGACAAAAGTTAATCGTCCAGACTTGGAATAGGTTACTTTCGACAAATGGGAGCGCTCCGATGCCGTGTCTCTGTCAGCCCTCTTCGAAAGGCCATTTTTTAGGTGTTTTGTTCCAAAAGTTTGTTAGCTATAGACGCTTCAACCGTTCGTCGCAGAGCTGTGCTGTAATGATGAAAGTTACTCGTCTGGACCTGGAATAGGTTACTTTCGAGAATGGGAGCGCTCCGATTTCCATGTTTCGCAGCTCGACCCACTTGGCGCATCCCCATTTTGGGCAAAATTTGGAACTATGATCGTGCATTATTTTTCATTTCCTGAACGAATTCTGGCGCGTGATAGCTCAAAAGAAGCGCATTCAAAGGGGATTAAGTCATAACACGCTTCCATACGCTTGTGGATTACCGAGAAGTTTTTTGGAGATGGCAGGACCCACTTTACATAACAAGCTTCTTGGTTCGTCGCCCACTCGCGCCTGCATCAATTGGACGGAAACCTCGCAGGCATCTATGCTCCACATCAAAAATGAAATCGCCGGAGGGACTCTTGCTACATGCCAGCTATGGTTTACTGGGCACATTCTTCTTTTTACCATGTTCCCTAAATCAAGAGGTCGCTGGTTCGAATCCCAGTAACGCCTGCCTGTGCCTTTGCACGTGTCCCCTTGGGAAACTCATCAGCGTTGCTTTACTGCAGTGTCTCCAGTCCATTCCACATTTTTTGTCTCTTTTCTAGGTTCTTTTACCAGAATTTTGGTAATTTTTTGAGCTGGGAAAAATATTTATGGACGAATGCTCGCTACAGCCTACAGCCCCTGATACATGAAAATGACACATCTGCACACCCGCACGCACGCACGCACGCACGCGCGCGCGCACGCACGCACGCACGTACGCACGCACGCACGCACGCACGCACGCACGCACGCACGCACGCACGCACACACGCACGCACGCACAATGTGTACAGTGGTACACGCTTTTCAAAAGCTTTATGGTGCAACACTGAGCATGCGTCCGTTCTGGTCTGCTGCTGTGGGTTTGTATGTGTGTGCGTGCGTGAGTTTTTGATTAATCTTTCTTTTACAAAAAACACTGTATTAAGGAAAATTTCGCAGGTGGCTGCAAAAAAAAAACTAGAATATGTAACGCTCCTTTAGGCCCAGTTTGAAAAAACGCGGTATTAAAAGTAGCCACTCATCAGATGATCAACTTCAGTTTGGACAAACCGTGTATAATCGAACCAAGCGCAGCAACACGTCACATATTCGGCGTTTGTTGTGCGAGCCATCGCACACAGCCAAAACACTACCACTATCAATCCACCCTCACAAACTCTTTCATCTCTCTGACGATGCGCATCATTCATTAGGCATCGTATAGATGGACAGGGCACACAGCCAAAGATTCTGCATAAATAATTTCGCTACCCTGCCCATCTTAAATTTTTAATATGTGGCTTGCCCTTACAGTAAGTGATATGCACCATCAATTCACGATCTTGAGTACCAAGTACATTGTATACCCTACATTCAATCTTCGATTCTCGTTCATCTTTGTTCCGCTTCTGTTAGCCTGTGCCTATGGACTGCCATTTGTAGACGTCCAGTCAAGGACAAGGCCCGCTCTCGTCTCTGAGTCCAAGGAATGAAAGGCCTCGGTCCTCATGCAGCCTGGACTGCCTTTCCAGTGATTCCAGCGAGCACAACAAACGCCGAATATGTGACGTGTTGCTGTGCTTGGTTCGATTATACACGGTTTGTCCAAACTGAAGTTGATCATCTGATGAAGTGGCTACTTTTAATACCGCGTTTTTTCAAACTGGGCCTAAAGGAGCGTCACATATTCTCCTTTTTTTTTGCAGCCACCTGCAAAATTTTCCTTAATCAACCTTCAATAGATAATAAAACATTTGTTGAATCAATGCACCTTAGGTACACTGAAGAGCATATGTGAGGTAGGTATGATAGGTAGATGTGTGGTAGGTAGACTTCTCGCAAGACGATTTTTTTACATCACATTATTCTTAGGTTTCGCTTAGGTTAGGTTTCGCTTATGGTAGGCATCGGACGCAGCGAACGCGGACCCAACAATTGGTTCTGCTAGCTTTTGCAATTGCTATCTCCTCTTCACGCCCTCAATTTGTGCATCGTGCCCTGTGTCGCGTTCTTAGCTCACTTTGTTGGATGCCAAATCTCCTGGTCGTTCATTACTCCGCTTACGTACCACTCACTCACACACCCACCTCACACACACACACACACACACACACACACACACACACACACACACACACACACACACACACACACACACACACACACAAACACACACACACACACACACACACACACACACACACACACACACACACACACACACACACACACACACACACACACACACACACACACACACACACACACACACACACACACACACACACACACACACACACACTCCTATACGTCCACTTGCGTGCTTGCGCAGTTTTACAGCGATCGAGCTACTGTATGTACCGATTTCTAAGCTGTGAACACTTCGCTGATGGCTTACTATGATGTATGGTACATGTACATACATCCTCTGCCTCTGCGCTCCTTGAGAACCAGTCCTCTCATACCACCTACAGAGTTGACCGTTCTGGCCGTCTAGGCGGGGGGTGTCTCATTCTAGTTCCTAACAGCATTCGTTCTGCTGTCTCTATCCCAGCCCAATCCCACCCACAGTTCGAAGCACTGTCTGTTGATCTCTATCTAAAGAATACCCGCGTACGCATAACTAATGTGTATCGACCACCGTCGTCTAACGACTCGGCCCCACTCATCTCGTACTTGACCAATGCGCTCTCTGTCAACCACCCCTCTATCCTAGTGGGAGACTTCAACTTACCTAGCGTGGACTGGACCAGTCTCACCCAAAGGACAGACGCACGCACAGCAGAAAAACTAGTTTTCCGATACTTCCTCTCTACTGGGTTAGAACAACATGTTGACCGGCCAACGCGGGGGAACAACATTCTTGATCTTGTGCTATCTAACCAACCGCAGATTATACACTCAGTGACTGTAGAACCCCCTCTTATAACCTCAGACCACCTAGCTGTCACTTTTCAAACTATTGAATCACTGGACACTAATATACCCTTGCGCAGTTACCGTAAGTATGTGAATGGGAATTACACAGCTATGAACGAATATTTACTCACTGTAGATTGGGTGGCTCTATTCGCAACCTGCACCAACGCTGTCAGTATGTGGAATCATTTCAAAAACATTTTGCATCACTGTATCGAGCACTTTGTACCAATGGGCACTCCAAAAAACAAACCCGTCTCAAAGGAAGTTCGCAAGTTAATTAATAAGCAGAAGAGACTACACAACAAATTTAAAGCTACACAAAACCAAGATGACTACAACAACTGGAAAACAGCTAATAGAGCGGCAAATAGAGCCATCCTCAGGGAGCAATGTGCGTTTGAAAACAGTTTGGCTAGGCGTGGGAACAGTCGCGAATTTTGGAAGTATGTGTGTGGTCGTATGAAGACAATTCCTACAGTAGCTTCCCTCAAAGCCTCCGATGGTTCGCTTAGGCACACTGATGCTGAAAAAGCCTCCATTCTAAACAATCAATTCTCCTCAGTTTTTGTCACAGACGATAACGAGTCATTGGAATTGTCTTCTCAAACCCAAGTACGCATGTTACCTCCAAACTTCTCTGAATTTGACATTTATCTAGCGCTTTCTAAGTTGCCCAATAAGTTCTCCTCAGGGACCGATGGAATTCCACAGTACCTATTAAAGAGAGTGGCGCTTGCAATTGCCTACCCGCTTATGCGAATCTTCAATTTATCCTTGACCACAGCCCAAGTACCACCCGACTGGCTGTGCGCAAACATTACACCCGTGTTTAAAAAGGGCGCCAAAAACAACGCTTCCAATTACAGACCAATTAGTATCACCAGTACATCCTGTAGACTTTTCGAAAGTCTTATCAAAAAACGTGTCCTAGCGCACATGCAATCTAATGGGTCACTGGCGGATCCAGGATTTTCTGACAGGGGGGGGGCAAGCTCAAAATTTTTTTTCCGCTTAAATTTCAATTGGAGAGCTATATTTCGTTTGGTGCCGCAGCCCACTTTTTCGCATGTTTTTCAACACTTAAAACAGGCAGTGGCGCTACAAAACACACATTTTGCATTTTTGCGGTTCTTTAGGTTGTTTTTGGTAGAACACGTGAGAAATTTTGTTCAGATTTTCGAAATCGCGCCGCAGGCGAAAATTTTCAATGTTAACTGCCTCATTCCTTAGAATTTCACGGAATTTGGCATGAGTTGTGGCCAAAAGTATGCACAAAAGCGCGCGCCGCAGGCGAAAATTTTGGTTTTCCAACCTACATCTGAGCATTATTTCATTGGGCGAAACAGTCACATTAGGTCAGCTTGCATCCCTTGCCCCCCTTTACGTGCCTTACGTGCATATCTACTTTGGATGGCGAGCTGAACCAAAATATAGAGTCAAAACCTTAGTCCAAACGCAGTCGTCCATACATTAGAGCGCCGCAGGCAAACATTTTCCGGTTATGAGGGTATAAATCTATGGGAAATAGGCCAATATTAGCCCTCTTCCCTCTCGTCTGGGCCCCTTCTGCCCCCTTTGCCTGCCCCCGCGACGTTCTCTGCCCCCAACGCCTGCCCTCAGCCCCTTCTCTGCCCGCAGCGCCTGCCCCCGCTGCCCCCCTTTGCCGACCACGACAGGTGGGGGCACGCCCCCCCGCCCCCCCCCTTTGGATCCGCTAGTGTAATGGGTTAATCAGCTCTGCGCAACACGGTTTCCTGGCCAAGCGTAGCACCGTTAGTCAACTTCTAGAATGTCTGAATGACTGGACTAACGAATTGGATGCTAGACAACCTGTTGACATAGCTTACTTGGACATTGCCAAAGCATTCGATACAGTTAGCCACTCAAAGTTGCTGCATAAACTTAAGTGCTATGGAATTGCGCACTCAATTACCAATTGGCTCAGTAGCTGGCTAACAAATCGCACCCAACGGGTTAAAGTAAATGAGTCATTTTCTGATAGCACACCAGTTGGTAGTGGAGTCCCTCAGGGTAGCGTGCTAGGTCCGCTCCTTTTTCTTATTTTCATCAACGACCTGCCAGCTGTTGCAAACCAAGTTTCGCTCAAACTGTTTGCGGATGACTGCAAGCTGTATTTTCGGTCCAAATTGGTAGACGATCGCAGCAAGCTGCAAAACTCTCTGAATTCAATTTATCAATGGTGCAACGAAAATCAGCTCCAACTTTCTCTGTCCAAATGTTCAGTCCTTCACCTCGGAATAAATCGCAAGGATAGAACAAACTACAGTGTAGGAGGAACACAGCTATCTACGGTAGAAACTATGCGTGACTTGGGCGTCATTGTGTCCAAAGACCTTCGTTTTACTGAACATTGCAACCAGATTAGTAAGGCTGCTGGTCTAAGAGCTTCCGCAATACTAAACTGCTTTCACACTAGAGATTTGAATGTGTTAAGAGTGTTATTTTGCGCGTTTGTTAGAAGCAGTCTTGAATATGCTTCCCCGTGTTGGAATCCGGTCATGGTTGGTAACACAAGGCAGCTGGAGTCAATTCAGAGAACTTTCACCCGAAATATTCCGCAACTACGCCACCTGTCATATGATGAACGGAGAGAGCGCATTGGTCTTCCCCTCCTTGAGCTACGGCGGCTACATGCCGATTTAATCTATGTCTATAGAATAATTCACAAACAAACTTCCAATAAATTTGAAGATTTCTTTACCTTAAATAGAGACAGCAGAACGAGGGGGCATAATTTTAAACTCCGTCCACAAAAGCACAATACTCAGTATAGAGCGCACTTCTTCTCGAATAGGGTCATTGCTGCTTGGAATGCCTTGTCGGAAGGAACGGTCAACTCCAAAACTATTATTACATTTAAACATAAACTTTTAAAGGAAAACCTATCTCAATTCTTAAATGGTTAGGTTATAAAATCACCTTTTTGGTGTCACCTAGCCATGTCTCGCACGTGATAACGTAAACAGTTGGCAGGCGTTGCACCCCCCCCCCCCCTCCCTCCAATTAATACCTGTGGACATTTGTACTTTGTTTGTTGTGACACATGTGTACCCATAATTCGCTCGCTCGCTGTGCTTCGCCTTCGTACCTTTGTAATGTCGTACACCGTGCTTTGACGAATAAAAAAACAAACAAATACGTATGTACCCTTAAAAAATACAAAAGATACGTATTTTTTCAAGAAAATATAGTATTCATTTTTTTAAATACGTCGGTCCAAAAACAAAACATATTTTTCCCAACTCTAGTATGTATGTATGCGTGAGACTGCGTGAAATTGTGTTAGAGTGTACCAAATTGTCTGCGCAGCGTCTTTTCCCCTAAAAATCGCCTCCACGTGCCTTTCCGCCTACAAAGCTTCCCACACTTCCAGTTTATAAGCCCCCCCTCTGTAATTATCCCGTCCCCTATAATTATTGCATACAACCTCCTAGAGCTCGAACGAAACAATTAGCCTCTGGGGGACTAATTTACGGTATACTGTATTCGAGGTGAATATGACGCTGCACACAATTCAGCGTCTTTTGATGGCCAGTGTTAGCACGGCAATCCTGCTGGTACTCTCGTCCGTGTTTTCTTTCTTCTGCTACGTCGGTTGCGCCGTCGCCCTCTACCGAGCCAGGATGGCAGCCTCTGCTCTACACCAACAGCAACCGCATCAGCAGAAGAGCGCGGCGGAACGACGCCTCGTGGCGCATGGATTCGCCGTGTTTTTCATGCAACTCACTTTTGCCGTGGCCATGTTCGCCCCAAAGATCTTTGGCTGGCGCCATTCCAGCGTGTATGTACGTACGAACACGCAACAATTGTAACGTGGTTAAAGAGACACACTCGGCATACTGAAATTTATGTAAAGTAGGCACCTCTATTGTCAGTCACGCTATTTCGGTGCGAGATTTTTTTTCCCATTCTGGACAACCTCTCCGTCCTCGCCAAAACTTTGTACTCCCTTCCCACTATAATAGCCACAGAGCGCAGTTCAAACTCAAACTCACCGTTTATACATACCGTAATGGACGTGAAGCATGATGACAGATTGTGCAGGGTAGAGTGCCACATTTCCATGTTGATTGGATAACTTGGGCAGGTAATCAACACTCTAAGGATTTTTTTGACAATTGCCCCCCCCCCTGCCGTGGGAATCCGTTCTGGAACAAGCAAACGTGCGACGTAGTGTAAATAACCCCCACCTCATGGTCATTTCTTGTTGTTTTGGACGTGAAAGGATTGCTTGAACGAGAGCAAACAGCACGAAATCGACCACAACGTATTGTAAAAGTGGTGTAGGACAGCTTGGCTTTCCGTGGCTGTCTCGTCGAGTAGCATGGAGATGCAAACGACACTCTAAAGCGTCAGACAGTAATGCACAGCACCGTGCAATCTCATCTTAAGGCGCAGTGCAAACTCTTGGAGCCGAAATTTGAACGGCCATATGACAAGCTCCATGCTCCGAATAGCGCAACAATTTTCCTCAAATAGCGACTAAAAATGTGGGTCCAAATTCCAGCTACTGCCACACGCCGGTTCCGAAGCCGACTCCAACAGGGCCAATTGTGGACATAAAAAAGCGTTGTCTATACCTGCATATCTGTACAGTTAAAATTTCAGGCCAATATGCTGTCGTTTGCCCGAGTTGTTCTTCATTTTTGAAATGTGGCACTCTGCGAAAGAAAACCTCCTGCAAAGTGCATATATACGTATTGCACGCCACGTTTAGTGTGTTTACGGTTTCTGGCAACCTCTTCAACTGGATGAATCCCTACAGTTTGGTGGTGCTCTCGACGGCATTTCGGAAAGCTTACGTGGAGAGCATGCGCTGCACCGGCCCTCCACAGCCTGCAGCAGGGGCTAATCGACCAATGGAGGCTCAAAGAAGGCGCATGAACTAAATATACAACGCAACAGCGCTGAATGCAGGAGCAGAAGAAAAGAAAACCAGCCCGACATTTACATATGGTCTCTCACCAACGGCATACATAGCGCTCATACTTACAGTACATTACAGCGCCCGCAGTGCTGTTTAAACCGCTTAATGCTTTTCGTACAGCCGTACAGCTTCTTAGTTTTTTCCACTTCATATTTTCAAATCTTCACACTCACAGTGTGCATACGTCATGTCTCGCTTCGGCCAGCATTCGTCTATATTCGTCTCGCCTACCTACCTATGTACCTACATATATTCCCTTTCCCATTCCGACTAGACGCTCTTCGCTGTCTGTATTCCCCCTTTGAGTGTTCTCTTCTCCCCACAGATGTATGTATGTACCGAAGCCTCAAGTCGCCTATGACACTCCTCAAGAAGGGGATACGGTATTACCCAACGAACCCTGACCTTGTCGCCCGCAAACTCCGACCTCGCGCGACACGTTGATTCGTTTTTATGGAGTCTCGCTGATGTGTTGTGTTGTGTATCCTCTGTCTTTGTCTCTCTTCTCTTTTGTTAGTAGCATCACTGGCACTAGGTGATGAGTCTACCGTCATGGCAATGGTGAGGTCTTTGGACACTCCTCTGATGGCTTGCTATGATGTATGGTGGCGCATCTACTACGTACTAAAATATACGTTTTTTTTGTACAAAAACGCAAACGCGGGTTTTTGTAAAATAAAAACGCGTTTTTTTATACAGAAAAAACCCCATTCCAATGGCAAAACGTTTTTTTTTTCTTGAACTCTGTCGGCTACTAACCCTCTATTTGCGTAAGCAAGCCCCTCCATCAACGGACTAATCGTGTCTTCGGGGACGGGCAAAAAGCGTGTCTGCTCTGCTGCTCGTGCTCGCCTGTGGTTGTCGTCTCTGTAGGCGCTCTGCATGGGCCCCACCTGTGGATCATCCGTGAGCCTTGCATCGGACACGAGAACTCCCCCACGAGACCTGATTATCGCCAACGAAAGGGTTGTGGTGCGGTCGCACAAAAGACCGGCCACAGTGCGTGTGTTTCTGTGTGCTAGAGCGACCTCGATCGCTGTTCGAACGCCCGGTTTCGCATACAGACGACAGGTTGTTGTTGTTGTTGTTGTTGGATTAGGGGCAAAGCTAGGCGGCCGTCAATGGCCCATATGTAGCATACCCATCTCCAGCCGCATAATTAGCTAAAGATATTCGGAAGGACGCCACCTGTAATCTATGGCAGCGACGACGGCACGAGAAAATCCATTGAGAGGGAAGTCCTCGATCTAGTGGCTGCATCAAGAATCGAACCCAGGACCGTGCGCGCAAGGCAGACAGACCACAGGACATGCCGACTGAAATATTTCTGTACGCCGAGCTGGCGCACCTCGCGCTCGTGGTGCCGAGCTTCGTCCTCTATCTGCTCCTATTGATCGTTCTGCTGCGCCATCGCCGCAAGTCGACGCTCTCGGCGCCGTTCTTCCGACTGGTGACGGCGCTGGCTTTCTCCGACCTGCTAGCCCTTTTCGTCAATCACGCTTTTGTGCGTCTGCCCGAGTGGGGTGTGCTCTTGGACGAATTCTTCCTGGCGTGCGGCGACTGGCTGCCGCGCTTGACCATGATCGGCTGGGTCGGCACGTTGTTCATCAGCAATGCGGGTGTCTCGGCCATTGCCGTCAACCGCCTAATGGCAGTGGCCTTCCCACTGCAGTTCAAAATTGTGCGTTTTCCCCCGTGGGAACGTCCCTCACAGCGCCGGGCTTTCCGTCCTTTTAGTTCTGGGTCGCGCCCAACATACCGTACATTCTGTTGGCCATCTTTGCGACCGCAATTTGGACGCCATTTGTCGTACCCCTGTACGTTCGACCTTACTACAAAGTGGACAATACATCGGCGGCTGTGTTCAGAGTCTCCAATCCGGTAAGCTGCCGCGTGCGTGCGTGCGTGCGTGCGCGTGTGCGTGCGTGCGCGCGTGCGTGCGTGCGTTCGTGCGTGCGTGCGTGCGTGCGCGCTTGCGTGCGTGCAGGCGCGTGCGTGCGTGCGTGCGTGCGTGCGTGCGTGCGTGCGTGCGTGCGTGTGTGCGTGTGTGCGTGCGTGCGTGCGTGCGTGTGTGCGTGCGTCCGTGCGTCCGTGGGCGCGTGCGTGCGTGTGTGCGTGCGTGCGTGAGTGCGTGCGTGCGTGCGTGCGTGCGTGCGTGCGTGCGTGCGTCCGTGGGCGCGTGCGTGCGTGTGTGCGTGCGTGCGTGCGTGCGTGAATCCGTGCGTGCCGGTGCGTGCGTGCGTGCGTGCGTGGAGCGTTAAATCGCCCCAATTTGCAGATTGCTAAACCAACATCAGTGTACCTGTTGGCGTGCATGTGCGTGTCGTCAATCTGCTATGCCGCAGCCTTTTGGAAGCAGAAATCTGCGATCTCAGGCCAGCGGCGCAAAGATATCGAGGTTGCTCGTGCGCCCAGTATTTCTGTAAAACACTCGGGTGTGAAAGGTTGAGATTCTACCGTGGCAGTCAAACAATGCCAACAAATTCCTTGTGTTACTGTACCTTAGAGTTGGGAAAAATACGTTTTTACTTTGGACCGACGTATTAAAAAAAAAATCGGTATTTTTAAAATAAATACGTATCTTTTGTTTTTTTTTTAGAGTACGTATGTACATGTACCACACATCACGTAAGCAATCAGCGAAGTGTCCAAAGCGTAGAAATCAGTACATAAAGTAGGTCGAACGCTGTAAAACTGCGCAAGCGCGCAAGTGGACGTGTAGGGGTGTGTGTGCGTAGGTACGTGTGTGTGTGTGTGAGGGTGAGAGTGGTGCGTAAGCGGAGGAATGAGCGACCAGGAGATTTGGCAACCAACAAAGTGAGCAATGGAGGGCACGCAGCTAAGAACGCGACGCAGGGCGTGACGAAGAGATTGAGGGCGCAGAGAGGAGCTAGCAATAGCAAAAGCTAGCAAAAAAGCTAGCAGAACCAGTTGTTGTTCCAGAACCGTGCGCGCAAGAGGCCGATTCTCTACCGCTAGGACAAACGCCAGCCAATTGTCGGCAGGAGATAACCGAAACCAATTGAAAATTTTAGTATCGTCTTTTGATCTGCGGGTTCGTTCTCTTCGTTGGCCAAGTCGTTATGACATTGACGGCAGTTCTTCGCTCAATGGCGCCAAACAGTCCAGTGACGACCAGATTGCTGTGAGTTTGCACTCCCCCCTCCCCCTAAAAAAATTGGTTACCCAGACTCCTCATGTGGTCAACCCTCCCCTTCCTCCCCCTCCAACGGAAGAACGCCTGTAATGCTACGCTTACATCAGACGGTTTTGTAAACCGCACGCGCGCACGCACGCACGCACGCGCCGACCCAGTAGGAGCTGTCTGTCACCTTTACTGCTTTGTTTCATTGGTAGGGCGGCCGCTTACGAATTCTTCATCTGCGTCAACCCCTACGTCCTGCTGATCGTGTCTCGCGAGACGCGCAAGGCGTTCCTGCTCACCTACGGCTGTAGGCGCGATCCCCGGACCCCAAGTCAATCACCCGTGAGGCCAGCGTGGCAGGCGAACACTGAGCAACGCGTGGCAATTCGATCGATCGTGAACAAACTGCGCTGCTGTTGATCTGTCATGTCACCCGCCTCCCCCAATTTCGCCCCCCCCCCAGCAAAGTTTTCAAACGACAAAACGCTCCGTGCGCACTTTTTGTGCGAACTTGTTCTTTACTCACCTTGCAAATGTGCACCACCGCAATATTCCCCCCCCCGCGCCGGTTTTTAACGGGCCCCCCCCCCCCCCCCGCCGCTGGGAATCGGGGGGAAGGCCTTTTCTTTTTGGTCCGGACCCCCTCCCCCCCCCCCCTGCGGGGCCCCCCCTCTCTTGGCCCCCCCCTCCCTGCCCTCCCCCCCCCCTCCCCCCCTGCCGCCGCGCGCGCGCGCGCGCGCGCGCCGTTTGTTCCCGCGCGGCGGGGGCTGCGCGCCGGCGGCGGCGGCGGCGGCGGCGGCGGCGGCGGCGGCGGCTGCCGCCTTCCTGACACACTTCACCACCCTTCCCCTCTTCTTTTTCCGGTTTTCTCGCCGCTGGCCTCGCTCGTCGCGCGCGCGCGCGCGCGCGCGCCGCCGCCCGCCCGGCGGCGGCGGCGGCGCCGGCGGCGGCGCGCGCGCGGCGGCGCGCCCCCCCCCCCCCCTCCTACCACCTCACGCCCCCGTTTTCCATTTTTTTTTCTCCTACCTACCCCTTCTTCCCTCGTTTTCGTCGTCGTCGTCGTCGTCGTCGTCGTCGTCGTCTCCGCGCGTCGTCGTCGTCGTCGTCGTCCTCCCCCCCCCCTCCTCCTTCCCTCTCTTCCCCCCCCTCTTCTTTCCCCCCCCCCCCCCCTCCCCCCCCTTTCTTCCTTCTCCTCTTTTTTTTTTCTCTTCTTGCGCCTAATCTGGGTTTGCATATCAAACATCCCGCCGCCCTCCATCCCCCCCCCGCCACCAGCCCCCAAACCAAACACACACACAAACAAACACCGCGCCGGCTGAAGTTTATCGAAATTCTTGTGCGAGTATACAGAGGCAAAGCCCTCGTTGCTTTCTTTCTGCCCTCGTGCCCGCATCCTGCGTGCCTACGCGGGAATTGCAGGCTTGAAAGGCGCGCGTTTCCACCGCTTGTCGCAACGCCATCCCGACGAAATCATCCCGACGATATCCCTTGGTCAGTGTCAACTCTCGTTGTCTTCGTCGGCCGACTGCGAATCGGGCTTTAGCCTCCTGGTGGCTAATTAATGGGCTTCTTAGGTGTACATATTTCCGCTGACAATGACAGGCCCAAGTCTCGCTGCACACGATGTTCACGTGTCGCACGCACCGCACGTGAAGTTGTTCGCGTCCACGCAATGGCGTCACCTTTGTCACGAGCCGCGCTGAGTCGTCGCTCCTTATCGGCCCTCGTGCGTGCCTGGACGCTGAATGCGTGTCCTGGCAGTGTTGAGCCGCCGCTTTTAAGAGTGCAGAGTGTGGTGGTGGAGTTGTTGTAGCTTTCGTAGCGGCGTTGTGCCATTCTCACGAGAAGCGCGAGCAAGCAAGCAAGTCGCCAGAAGTGGAAAGAAATCATGCCTCACCACGACCACCAGCATCACGACACCTACTACGGGCACAACCACCCCGACAACCGCTGCTGCTGCGGCTGCATGCACGTCATCACCGGCGCCTACCTCATCGCCATCTTCACCATACTCATGGGCGGATTCTGTGAGTCTTTTTTTTTTGGAATTTTGGAATACAGTATTTTACAGCCCGAAAACGAAAGAACTCCCGAAAACGGGTCCCGCACTCCTCAGGCAACAATGTCCATAAACTGTACATACTTCTCTCAACAAATGGGACAGTCTAAAACGTCTTGCTACAGTAGCACCCAAATATGACAAATTAGGTAGGCCCAAGTAGCGAAACTAGAGTATGTATGTAATAACTGGATCAAGAGGCTGGATCAACTGGATCAATAACTGGATAAATCAGTGAGTTCTGCGTGCATACGGTTTTTGTTTTGTTTCTGATGGTATTGCAGTATAATCCTGCGAATGAGTTTCAGCCTCCAGCTCATGGTATTTTACAAACGAGGAGGGCAACGTGGAATTCTATTCGACCGGCATCGGCTCGATTTTCTGGCTCGTGGGCGCCATTCTGCTCTTCATCGCTCTCTGCTGTCATGTGCCCATCATGGCTCTGGGCTTCATGATCTGTCAGGTGCTCCACGCACGCACGCACGCACGCACGCACGCACGCACGCACGCACGCACGCACGCACGCACGCACGCACGCACGCACGCACGCACGCACGCACGCACGCACGCACGCACGCACGCACGCACGCACGCACGCACGCACGCACGCACGCACGCACGCACGCACGCACGCACGCACGCACGCACGCACGCACGCACGCACGCACGCACGCACGCACGCACGCACGCACGCACGCACGCACGCACGCACGCACCGGCACG
This sequence comes from Paralinhomoeus sp. GSCO2_6, assembly GCA_030248085.1. Taxonomy (NCBI): domain Eukaryota; kingdom Metazoa; phylum Nematoda; class Chromadorea; order Monhysterida; family Linhomoeidae; genus Paralinhomoeus; species Paralinhomoeus sp. GSCO2_6. Next base: position 23,769 of record JASAMY010003612.1, read on the forward strand.
CACGCACACACTCCGATTCTAGGTAGTCAGCATCGTTCTGCACGTGGTGGCGGCCGTGACGGTCGTGTCGGCGACGAGCTACTCGTTCTGGAGCGCCGCCTACTTCGTCATCGCATTTATCGTTCTCATTTGCGTCGACATCTACTTCCTCAAGGTGGTGTTTGGCGCCTACCGCTACATGCGAGCCGGCTACTACTGATCGGCAGATCACAACAAAACTACTGATCAGGAATGGATGATGAGGGCGACCGTTGATTATCGAGCTCGTCGTGACGCGATGACAACACGTGAAAACGTGAATTCTGTTTTGTTCAAGAACGAGTGAGTCGTTTACGATGGTTCATCGAGCGACATGCTGCGAGGTTTGGGGCGGGGAAGGGGGAAGGGGGACCACTGACTGAGGGGACTGCCCTGCCCAGTAGGACGGATGGGGGACGAGGGTGACTGCTGAAGGCCCATTGACATGCCTCCGTCCGTCGCCGTCCGTCACCGTTCGGCACCGGTCAGCTCAGGGCACGACTTTTTTTGGGCCCATTTACACGCCTCCGGTCGGCACAAGTGGGCAGCAGTTAACGTTTTACTACTACAGTACGCCACCAAACTTGTACGCGCTGTTTTTTTTGATGGTCACATACGGTAGATCGAACGAGTTGTCGCATATACCCGGATTTTCTTCTCTACCAAACAAATTAATTCATATTTTCTACCTGAAAAACCTTCACAAGCAGAAATACAACTCTTTCTCCTATCGTAATTACTGTAATTTACCATGAACGTCGATGCGCAGAGCGCGCCAATTCAAAGACCTTCCGGTCAAACGGTGAAATTCAGATTTCTATAAGTCGACCGGACGGTGACGGACGGTGACGGACTGAGACGTATAAATAGGCCTTGACCGCCTACTCTTATCGCGGCCTGCCGCTCGCTGCCTCGAGCTCAGACGCAGGTTCCTCTTGCGCTTTGGACGTGAGGAAAAAACCGTGCAACAAACGCTCTTCTCTTCGGGCGAACGCAACGGCGCTACTCTGACAGAGAGCGGGGATCACATTCACAGCAGAGAGAGACCGGGAGGAGGGGAAAGAGGTGGAGCCGACCGGGGGAAGGGAAGTCGAGAAAAGTAAAAAAAAAAGAGAAAAGCGTTGACTCGGCCGAAGAGCGACCGCAGAGGGACGCTCGCCAAGCACGGGAAAGAAGAGCTACCGTAAACCATATACCTAATTAGCCTCCTTATAATTAGCCCCCCTATAATAATACACCCTCCTAAGATCACTTTGAGTTAATAAGCCCCCCTATAATTAGCCCCCCCCCCTATAATTATACACCCTCCTAGAGCTCGAACGAAAAAATTAGCCCCCGGGTGCTAATTATAGGGTTTACGGTATGTAAATCGCACGGCTAGCAAGATCAAACTTGCAGTCTAGTGTACGAATAGGTATGTAAATATTCGTACGTACGCGCCAACGCACCAAAATATCACGGACGAAGCCGACTGCGCTGAGGGCAGTGAGAACTTGCACATACACGTACATCGGTTTCAAGCGCGAACGTGCGTGAGCGCGAGTGCAGACTAGGCGATCTCTTTGTAATTCGAACGACGAAAGGCGATTTAGGTGCATCCGTAGATACAGTTTGGGCTGCGCCGCTTCCCACGGCGGGTGCCGCTTCATCCGCGCCTGTGGACGTTCCCAAGCGATTACAATGCGTCTCGGCACATCATGCACATGCACCCACCGGCGGCACGTAGTAATGAAGCGAGCTGACGCCACTGCATTCAACACTTGCCCCGGGCTTCTGTTCTCGCCTCTGCAATTAGCTCAAGAGCAGCTGATATCTCCAATTTCAAACCAGCTCTGTTCCTGCGGCGAACCAACCATGCTCCCTCCCCCCCCCCCACTGAAAATTGAAGCCCACATTCAGCGGTCTCGGAGTTTTGCTCGCTCAGCAGGTGTCGTGGTACGGTATAGGGCGAAAGTTTTCTGAAACTGAAAGCTTTACCGGAACCCAACTCCAACAATACAGCCAGTCGGCCACCTTCCGTGTCAGGCCCTGTCTTCGTCGACGGTGACCGGACGACGATGATCACCACGACCCTGTCCGCGCCGACCTGGACATCGCCGGTCGACGAGTGGACGAATTTGAGCTGGGCGGCGGCGGCGGGCGGCGGAGAGAAGCCGCCGGGGCGCTACGTCGTCTACGTTCTGGTGGGCGGCGCGGTGGCGGTCGCGAACGCCGTGGTCGTGGGCGCGATCGCGAGCGAGCGCGCCCTGCGCGCCCAAAACCACTACTTCGTGATGGCGGGCCTGGCGCTCTGCGACGCTACAAACGGCCTCGCGGCGCTCGTCGCGGGTACGTATACGTCCTAGTTTGGGCAGCGTACGGCCTAGTGGTAGCGAATCGGCCCTCTTGCGCCGACAAGGTGTCTGGCTTCGATTCTTGATGGAGCCACTTGATCGAGGACTGCCCTTTCTATGGATTTTCTCGTGCCATCGCTGCCCTAGATTACAGATGGCGTTCTTTAGAATGTCTTTCCAAATTATGCAGATGGCGGCGTTGTAGGGGGGGCGTTCTTTGGAGGATTTACTGATATGCACGCTCGATACCCTCATCCAATGTGTTGTCTCCATTGCGTGGCTGTAGGTCCCTGGCGCAGCTACCTGATCTGGACGGGCGCGCATCGTACGCTGTTCACGAGCTGGCAGTGCCTGACGCTGCGTCCGTACACGTCGCTCATGAACTGGGCCGGCGTGGGCAGTCAGGCGATGCTGGCCGCGCAGAGTCTAGACCGCCTGCTCGCCGTGGGCGCGCCCATCTTCTACTACAAGTGCGGAGGCGCCTACAAGTGGCGGCTCGTGGGCGGCGTCTACGCCCTGGTCAGCGCCTGGTACCTGCTCGGCGTCGGCATCTCCTTCGCGAACGAGCCGGTGGCGCGCTACCAGTCGACCTGCCAGTCCCTCTGGGCCGTGGGCAGCGTCGTCTACTCGGAGTGGTGGTTCATCGTCCAGGCGACGGCGAGCGGCTCCAGCGCCCTCCTCTACGCGCCCATCATGCTCTACTACTACAGGTGCGGGCAGGTAGGCAGGCAGGCAGACAGGCTCGATCGATCGCAGGTGGCGCCGCCAGCTGGCGCGGCTCGCGCCCAAGCGCGCCATCGTCCTGCCCAAGGTGGCCAGCACCGACATGGTCGTCGCTGGGGGCGGGCCCGGTGCCGGCGCGTGGACGGCTACGACGCCGGCGGTCGAACACCGGCTGGCGCTGACCATGGGCATGCGCTGCGCCGTGACGATGACGCTGGCGACCGTGCCGAACGCCGCGATGCGCTTGCTGCTCGACAGTCACGCGCCCGGCTACGAAGCGGTGGCCAACGTCGTCTACCTGCTGACGCTGTTCACCTCCCTGCCCAACGTCTGCATCCAGGCGGCCAGGCACAGCGAGCTCCGCGACGCCATGCGAGCCGTGCTGCGCAGCAAGCGGGCTCGCTGATCGATCGTGGATCATGGTCGATTGATCAGACACCCCGGTGATCCTGTAGGAGTGTGTACAAACCGGCAGGCACGCACGCACGCACGCACGCACGCACGCACGCACGCACACACACACACAGGTCAGCGGTGTGTGTGAAGTCGAAGAGAAAGGCATTATGTGACAGCCAAATCGATCAACCTTCCAAAAGTGCAAACGAATTGGTTAACGAATTGTCGACAACCCAGTATGTACAACCAACCACTACACTAACCATTACAAATGTTTCCAGCCGATTCTGTACTCGCCGCGCAAATATATATATTGGCGCTCCGGTGCGCACTCGACCCAATGCTAGGTACAACGCAGACACTGCATTCGTGTGCGTTGCTTGGTGTGTGCGCACGTCTTTTACGCTGTACTCCAGTGTAATCGCAGTGCGTTACACAGCGCCAGCGGGCAGCAGTGCCTAGCCACAATATAGGTAGTTGAGTGTGTGAATTATCTGAGGAGAGAAACAACTGAACATGGCGGACACGACACGCTTGCTTAAGGTTGGTTCATGAATGTCTACAGAAAATTGTTCCTACTCGGGTCAACTATGCAGTGCATATCACGCCTCGAGTTTTGGCCCTACCGTCAGTAGCGTTCCAGAGCGACAAACCAAAAAAACAACAGAAAAACATTTCTTTTCCGGAACATTTTCGAACACTTTGTCTTAATGCGCTCGAATACTGAAACGCGGGACGGATTATTCGATTCAGTTCAAAAAAGGCGGTTCTTACTTAACTCTTTTTTGATTGACTTTACTCTCCAGGATCCGTTCAGACAACCAAAAGCTATAAGCGACTGAAAATTAAAAAAAAACCGCAATGAACAAGTCGTCATTTAAGTTTGTACGCTGGCGGCTGGCTCCCCTCGTAATTGGGAATCGCTTCTTTCTTCCATTCATTAACTAATCACCAAAACTGAGTCCATTTATAGAGAAGAGGCAGTGGGGGGCAGAGATCGTTTCTGCTGGCATCCCTCGACGGCGACGGCGTCGGCGAACTGGCCAACTCGGCGACTCATAGCTGGATACCCGTACGGTCCTTGATTGTGGTGGTTGTAATTCAGTACGTTTGCTGGCATTTGCAAGCAGGGAGTCACAGAGGGCAGCCTCGCACTCTATCTGCTGAACACACATTTGCTGGTTGAAGTGACAGCAGAGCCAGTCAGGCCAATCATCGAGCCCTGAAGGGTACAGCCCATAGGTACGAGACCCATACAATGCTCGCTAGCCGTTCGTTCTTGTTGGATTTGGGGCCGTCAATGGCCCATTAGCCTACCCATCTCCATGACGCCTTCTCGTCTACAGCCGTATAATTAGCCGAAGGCTTTCGGAAGAACGCCATCTGTAATCTAGGGCAGCGATGGGCACGAGAAAATCCATGGAAAGGGAAGTCCTCGATGTAGTGACGGCGTGACGCCATCAAGAATCGAACCCAGGACCTTGCGCGCAAGAGGTCGGTATTTTACCACTAGGCCATGCCGCTGCCCGCTAGCCCCTCGGGACAGGGATGACACCCTCATTGCCCTGGGGCTTCTTTCCGAACTCCGTGCCAGGTGGGCGGCCCACACCTCCTTGCCTCGTTGTGCCCACACGATCTTTGTCATTAGCAATGAGTGAATGCTCTTGTGTTGTGCTGCCTGCTGGTGCCAAAATAAATGGAAGGCCGTTATGCCGCAATTCCCACTTTAGGACGAATCAACCGAACAACCCGTGCCAAAATGGCGAGAATTGGCTTCCAGTTTCAAGCTCCTGATAAAAATGTGGAATGTGGAATTCCTGGTCTTTTTTGTGGTGTTCGCGATCTGCTTTAGAAATGTCAATCAGCCGAGCGGCATCAAGCACCGCCTGCTCTGTCTCTTTGCTGACGACGTCGCAAACGTCACCACCGAGCAGCGAGAAGTGTTCGTGGCGCGAAACTTGGCGATTATCTCCCAGGTGTCGGACACGATTAAGACCGTGGCAACATTTGTACTGGCTCCATTGCTGGGTGAGGAGCACGCATGCACTGGCACGCACGCACGCACGCACGCACGCACGCACGCACGCACGCACGCACGCACGCACGCACGCACGCACGCACGCACGCACGCACGCACGCACGCACGCACGCACGCACGCACGCACGCACGCACGCACGCACGCACTGGCACGCACGCACGCACGCACGCACGCACTGGCACGTACGCACGCACGCACGCACGCACGCACGCACACACGCACGCACGCACGCACGCACGCACTGGCACGCACGCACACACGCACGCACGCACGCACCCACGCACGCACGCACGCACGCACGCACGCACGCACATACACGCACGCACGCACGCACGCACGCACGCACGCACGCACGCACGCACACACGCACGCACGCACGCACGCACGCACGCACAGGCACGCACGCACACACGCACACGCACGCACGCACGCACACACGCACGCACGCACGCACGCACGCACGCACGCACGCACGCACGCACGCACGCACGCACGCACGCACGCACGCACTGGCACGCACGCACACACGCACGCACGCACGCACCCACGCACGCACGCACGCACGCACGCACGCACGCACGCACGCACGCACGCACGCACGCACGCACGCACGCACGCACGCACGCACGCACGCACGCACGTTTCCAGGCGTTTCAGGGGTCGCAAGTTGTGACGTTTTCAGGCGCGTACTCCGACATTTGGGGTCGCAAGCCAGTGATCCTCTTTACTTTGGCGAACACAGTGCTTTTATTCTGCCTGTACCAGCATTTCTTTAGCTACAGCTTGAATGGACCCTACTGGATCATCATCTTTTGCGTCGGCCCATTCAGGGCTCTGATGGACATCACTAGGCCTATGGGTCTGGCGTTTATCAACGACGAAATGCATAATAAAAGGCATCTTTTGTACGCGAGATTTGTTCTGTTGGGTGAGTGCACGACAATATTTATTTAGAGCGTAGTAATACAGCAATCACAAATTCAGGGGCCCTGGCAATGTGCGCTGCCCTGACAGCATTCTTGCTCGGCGCTTTCGTGTTTCCATATCTCTTCCAAAGCAAGAGACTGCTGACCAGTTACTCCTACTTTACGTGCTGCGTGATTATGGCGGCGTGCTTCGTGAAGGCTCTCTTTCTACCGAATGTCAGACCAGTGGCAAAAGAGTATGAAAACCACTTAAGTAAACTTAATTCTTTTAATTTAATTTAATTCTCTTAATTCTTAATTCCACTTAATTCTCTTGTACAACTGAATTGAAGTACCGCTTGTGTGTTTTCTCTAGCCCTTAAAGCGTGACTCCCTTTTTTTCGTGACTCCCTCCGTGACTCCCTCGCAAGGAACCGCTGTTTAGTGAAAAAATTTATCACTTATATTGGCGTTTTTACACTAGTGACAAAGAAATCAAATACCAGTGAAGACACTCACTAGTTTTCAAAATTTTTAAGATTAGCTAAAAATGCCCTTAACAACAAAACCTTAACTTTCCCCTTAACCTACGTAAGGGAAGTTAATGATATTTTCACCAAGAAACGAGTTTCTTTCACTGGATAACAGCAGAAGTCGTTTTTTTAGAACATGCTTTTTACTGGTGATCTAATTCAATTTATTGGTAATTCCAGATCAGGGACTGCATGTGGGTGTCTCGAGGCCCTGCTATGGATGGAACATGTGGGACAAGTCAATGCCACTATAGGCTATCGACAGTTGTTGCAAAACTGCTTGACCAGTACTAGTGATCATGTGCTGTACTAGTGATAGCCTGTGACTTTGCGAATAGGCATATGCATATGCATGCTCGGAAAACGCAAAATTTTTTGAGTATCACTAGTGACCCGTCTCCTTAGCCAATCTTCGCCATCCTTTATGCAGCATTCCTGAAATTATGCAAATTTTTTTCACTAGACTAGGGCACCAAAATGGCGTGTTTCACCAATCAGTAAACTCCCTTACGCAGGTTAAGGGGAAGTTAAGGAAAAGAAACATAAAACTAGTATTTCAAGTCCTTGGCCAGTATTTTTAAAAAGGCAGTCATGGGGGAGTCATTTGGGGGTCACGGTCAAAAAAACTTCACTAATCCATTTTTATGATGAATAGTGTTGGGCAATGTTGACTAGTGCAAATTTTCTTCACTAGTTTTATGACCGTGACTCCCAGGGAGTCAAAGCCGTTTACAAAAAGGTGGGGAGTCACGCTTTAAGGGCTAGAGACACTCCACTCTTGTTGGAATCAAAGTCCAAGGACGTTTCCAGTTTTGCCAGCGTGAAAACCTCTTTCTCTGACCTGTTTAATAAACTGCACAGCTCTTATGGGATTCTGTTCAAAAGAAGGGAAAGAAATAAGCGAGCCCTGTTGCTTCTGGTGGTTTTGCAGTGGACCATCAACGTAGCGACCAATCAGAAAGAAGAGGGTATGTATTTCCTGCTTGTTGCGCACCGTGCCCTGTGTTTGAATAGCCTCCACATCGTACCCCGTGTTTATTGTTTCAACCAAAAGGTAGCATTGGGACTACATCAAGGAGGGCGGGGGTCCTTTAGCCTTCACTTTCCTTTTATATTCGAAAAATAAAAAGAAGTGTAAGTGTTTCAGCTCTGCTCGGCATCTACACTGTAAAGTCTCCATTTAAGTGGGAATCAAAGGACCTCTCAACATACGCTGTGGTTGGAATGCTTGCTGGTATTGTTTTGTGGTTAAATTTCAATTTATTTCTGATACATAATTTGCTTAGCCTTTAAATTCAGCCATATTTGGGCAAACAGCTGTTGCATTCTTTCTGAGGAAAGTGCTCAAGTGTCACTACAGCACGATAATTCTAATTAGCAATTGCTCTACGGTCGCGTCCATGCTGAGCGTGGGATTTGCAAGGAACTCAATGCAGGTAGTTTTTTTATTGTTTGCAATGCAGGTATTTTCAAATTAAAGTGAATGTCATACATTTCATAGTCAGGTTTCTGCTCTGCCACTAACCTATGCACATGTACAAAGGTGCTGCACACGACCATGTTGGAGGTGATGTTTAACGGATAAGAGCGCGCGTTTCATTCAGATTTACATAAAAGTGATTTTCGACAGTGTCGCGGCATCTGCAGGAGGCGCGGATCAGAAAATCATATTGGAGCTAATCGAACCCAATGAGGTACATAGATTGTCCACATAATCTGTCATGCTATGCTGATGTTGCACACGTATACAATGAACGGACGCGTAAAGGTACATGGCATGTCTTGATGTGCCGTTTACGTTTTCCGTGCATGCTCTTTCATTTGGTGTTGTGGATAGCACTGGGCGCCATAAACCAGGATCGCCGGTTCAAATCTTTGTTTGAAAGCAGTGTTTCCACTTGAACTGACAGTGTTGTGCTGTATATTTCAGGCAGGCAAAGTGTTCACTCTACAAACAATTGGCCACATCATCAACACTCTCATACAAAACGTGTTCATGAATGAGGTGTACAAGAGACTGGTCGTGCATCACATGGAGCACCTGGTGTGGTTCGTGATGGCCGGCTTTGTGACTCTGATTGGGCTGACTTGGGTGTTCGGCCACTGGCTCTATTTAAAGGAACACAAGTGACAATTCCAATGTCCACCATGGCTGATTAGTTGTACATAATTACCTATTAAGAACATGTGCTTATGGGCACCGCGGGTGTGAGATCTGTCCGATCCGAGAGTGAGAATAAACACGGGGTAGTGTAGTGCGCAATGCGCGTGCATGCGTTGACTGATCGATCGAGGATCATTGCCAATTGATCAGATGCCCTGGTGATCCTGTAGATAGTAAGTGCATGCAAACCGACAAGCACGCACGCACTCACGCACGCACTCACGCACTCACGCACGCACGCACGCACGCACGCACGCACGCACGCACGCACGCACGCACGCACGCACGCACGCACGCACGCACGCACGCACGCACGCACGCACGCACGCACGCACGCACGCACGCAGACACACACGCAGACACGCAGGCACGCACGCACGCACGCACGCACGCACGCACGCACGCACGCACGCACGCACGCACGCACGCACGCACGCACGCACGCACGCACGCACGCACGCACGCACGCACGCACGCACGCACGCACGCACGCACGCACGCACGCACGCACGCAGGCACGCACGCAGGCACGCACGCACGCAGGCACGCACGCAGGCACGCAGACACGCACGCACGCACGCACGCACGCACGCACGCACGCACGCACGCACGCACGCACGCACGCACGCACGCAGGCACGCACGCACGCAGGCACGCACGCAGGCACGCAGACACGCACGCACGCACGCACGCACGCACGCACGCACGCACGCACGCACGCACGCACGCACGCACGCACGCACGCACGCACGCACGCACGCACGCACGCACGCACAGGTCAGCGGTGTGTGACGTCGAAGGTAAAGGCAATATGCGACAGAAAAATCGATCAACCTCCCAAAACTGCAGAAACGAATTGGTTTAAACGAGTTGTCGACAAAATGGAACTAACCATTACAATTTCTCCGTCCGTTTGTTTACGCGCCGCGTAAAAAAAAATGCGTGCTCACTGGCCCAATGCTAACACAGACACTGTGTGTGCGTTGCTTCGTGTGTGCACACGCCCAGTATGCTGTATACACCTGTAGCTATACGTGCAGCGCAGGGCACTTGCGTGCAGTAGTGTGTGGGTGGAAAATGCGTGTCGCGCAGTTAGCGATAGCACGCGCTCGCACTTGCATACATTACAAGCTTGGGCGTCTATTCTATGTACTTTGGCATGCACAACGTTGTCGCTACGCTGGCATAAATATACTGTTGTAGTACCTAAGTTGTGCTGCAGCGAGGTTACATACATTTATTGACAAGCAGCGACTATCCAAAAGCACATGGTTGTGAAGAAGAATAGCTGGAAGTCATGGGGATACACGCTAGGCGCTGCCGAAGCCTGCCTTGGCGGCGCGGGTACACTATGTTTTGCAAGCCAAGTCCACAAAATTCAGCATATTGATTTTGTCCTAAGTGACTAAATCCATCGAATGCGAATACTGCACAAATTAGGTATGTACCTGTGACTGCCTGTTCAGTTTCCAGGAACGGTTCTTCTGGCGACAAACCAATTTTACTGGTTGAGCGCAACAACGCTGACTAGTTCTTTAAATGGTTTATTGCTGCTGTGTGGCACGTGGACGCTTCCAGTGGTTTTGAATTACGGCGTCATACTACAGGTTGGGGGCATTGCAATTTGCCATCAAAGAGCGAACAGGGGTGAACCCTGGAGGGTACCGTAATCTGTCTCAGTTGACCCCAGCCAGAGGGCATTTATGGCTGGAGAAGGGCATAGGATGGGCGCATAGCTAATTTCGATGGGTCGATGTGAGGGCAGCTTTGTGGTTGCTGACGGAATGGTTTTTGTATCTACACATACATTCCGTATATACTGCAATGGTTCCCCAGGGGCACTACACTCTCAACCACGCTCTACCCGGAGGGACCAATGGATCTTTTTTGCGTTTTTTAGGTGATTAACAGTTCAAATACCTGTCGTCCATTCATGGGCATAGCTGTGTAAATACCACTTCTACATCACTACTGCTTGATTCGTGTCACTGAATAGCGCAAATCGTATGGCACACTTGCCCCGGGGGCACTAATGGAGGATTTGATAGTCAACCATCTTTTAGTTCTCCATTTTTCTAGCTATTGATTCTCGTCTCCTCCATGCCACCGCTCGTTCTCAGCCTGATCAACGAGGACCCTGCTACGTTCGAGCTCGTCGTGACTTGCCTTATTTGGACTTTGGTCTTTTTGAACACCGTGGCTTTCCTAAAAGTGGCTAACCTGGTGTATGCGGCAAGCGTTCAAAGCGAGACCATCACTTACTGGGCCCAAGTGGACATTTCCGACTGCTGCGCATTTCTCTGCACCTGTAGAAAATTGGAAAAGTTGCAATCGAATGCCGACGTTGCAATGAGCCCGTGCTAGCGCTCCCGTGCTTCAGTAGGGTCTCCCGTGCTCCCGTGCTTCAGCCAGGCATCAGTAGCTTACAATACATACAAGCTTACATTGAATCGATTGATAGAAATTATATGTATTTTTGTAAATTCAAGGAAAATGTACAGATTTATTTACAGAAAAATTAAATTTTTATTTTTGTATGGTACTGTCTACAAATGTGGGTGTTTCGCCCACTGGCGGATCCAGGATTTTCTGACAGGGGGGGGGGGCAAGCTCAAATTTTTTTTTCGGCTTAAATTTCAATTGGAGAGCTATATTTCGCGCGTTAGGCGCTGGAGCCCACTTTTCGCATGTTTTTCAACACTTACAACAGACAGTGTCGCTACAAAACACACATTTTGCATTTTTGCGGTTCTTTAGGTTGTTTTTAGTAGAATACGTGAGACATTTTGTTCAAGTTTTCGAAATCGCGCCGCAGGCGAAAATTTTCAATGTTAACTGCCTCATTCCTTAGAATTTCAAGGAATTTAGCATGAGTTGTGGACAAAAAGTATGCACAAAAGCGCGCGCCGCAGGCGAAAATTTTGGTTTTCCAACCTACATCTGAGCATTATTTTATTGGGCGAAACAGTCACATTAGGTCAGCTTGCATCCCTTGCCCCCTTTACGCGCCTTACGTGCATCTCTACTTTCGATGGGCGAACTGAACCAAAATATAGAGTCAAAACCTTAGTCCAAACGCAGTCGTCCATACACTACAGCGCCGCAGGCAAACATTTTCCAGTTATAAGTGTGTAAATCTATGGAAAATTGGCCAATATTAGTCCGATTCGTCCCTCTTCCCTCTCGTCTGGGACCCCTCCGCCCCCTTTGCCTGCCCCCGCGACGTTCTCTGCCCCCAACGACAGCCCCCTGCCCCTTCTCTGCCCCCAACGCCTGCCCTCGGCCCCTTCTCTGCCCCAGCGCCTGCCCCCGCTGCCCCCCTTTGCCGACCACGACAGGTGGGGGCACGCCCCCCCCCCCCCCCCCCCCCCTTTGGATCCGCTAGTGGTTTCGCCTCCATCGCTTGACAAGCGAGAGACGCGCGAGGCTCTTCAGAAACGACGCGTCCCCTTTACCTGCACCTGAACATGTCAACGCTTTCTAAAAATGGTCTGACAATTTTTCTATAACCATTGTATGCAATAAACGCAATTTGCGAAAAAAATTCGCCAACGCAAGGACCGTAGGGCGTAATGTACGGTGACCCATACAAGGACGGCTATAAAACAACCGACATTTTTTTGGAGTGGCTAGCGGGTGGGGCAGAAATAAATGTCAAACAATTTGAATACTTTGTTTTACTCAGATTTTGTTGTGCATGAATGGCAGTTGATAAATTGTGCGTGCTTTGTACCAAGACCTACTATAAAATGCCCGTTTCAAAAATGAGAATAAGGAATTCCTACAATTTCGGTACATACTGTAAATCCTCCAATAGTGCCCCCGGGGCACTATTTTTTCAACCTCTCCTTACCCGGGGGCACTATTGGAGAGGGGGGCACTATTAGAGGGGGGCTTCTATTTTTTCAACCTAAAAATTTTGAATGGTAATGCTAGTTTCGCTGTCAAAATTGCCGATTTTTCGGTGATTTTGATCACTTTTGCCACATTTAATGGTTGATTTACCGTTAATAGTTGCTGAAACGTACTATTATTGGTTAGCAGTAGTGTGTATACACGATGTAAATGTACCTACCACTACATTTTTGCCCATAAAAGGCACATGGCACAACATACTCCTTACCCCGGGGGGCACTATTGGAGGGGGGCTCTATTATTTCAACCTTGCCATACCCGGGGGCACTATTGGAGGGGGAGGCACTATTGGAGGGGGGCTTCTATTGGAGGATTTACGGTTAATAATAGGAATAAAACGCAAATAGGAATCGGAAAACATAAATATGGGTATGCTGAATAAAACGGCCGTTGCTATAAAGTTTGGAAACATGAATGGCAAATTAGGAATTGCAGACAGTTGCAGTTATAGTTGCAGACACCCTGTGTCACTAGACGCTGAGTGCACATGTGCTTATGTAGCTCAATCGCCCACTTGCGTCAAGAAGAAGCAGAAACAAGAAAGTTCTGATCAATGGTTGCCTTTCCATTCATAAATAAGCCTGCTGAATGACTCCCCAAAGGCATTGGGGCACACGCTGCAGCGGAGGAGTTTTCCCGAGCTCGAGGTTTGACTGACGCACTTTCATTAGCGGCAACACAATTGGTAGAGAAAAAGTCCGAATGCCGCGTACTCTTTCTTGTTTCCGCAAATTTAATTGTATATTTGACTTCTGTTTCTCTACCTGCTGGAACGGTTAACGATTAGCGGAGTGGTCTAGGGCGTCGTTTTGGCGTGCTCTCTTGATCGAGGGTTCAACTCCTACCAGTTGTGCACCGCAGTTGCTATTCCCCGTAGCGCCCTCATTACACCTTGGCAACTCGACCGCCTCTTCCGTCTTGTCAGGAGCATTTTGACATACGTTGCAGTAGCGCACCCCCTAAGCTCCTTGTGCCATGGGGCAACCAAAAGCGATGTGGCAATGTACTGGTCAGGCCAGTCCTCGTCTGCGTTTTCAGTCTCAACAAGTGGGCGCTTGACGGCGTCGATGGCGGACGACGAGCGTCTGTGGTCGGCGCTGTTGGCGGGGGCCTTCTCGCCCCTGTTCCTCCTCTACGTGCTCGTGACGTACGCGTTCGTCCGCTTCCGCCGGTGCGCGCCCTTCGACAACGCCATCTACAAGCTCATGGTGCTGATGGCGGCGCTCGACCTCTTTGTGCTCGCCGTCAGCATCTTCTACCAGCCGCTCGCCCTGCTCTACGGCGACCTCCCGCTGGGCGCGACAGTCGACTACGGGCTGGATGTCGCCTGGGTCGCCGCCCTAGAGACGACCATCGTCTGCCAGGGTCAATCTCCCTTTACCGAAATGTTGGATCTAGACTGCATGCAGGCACCAATCAAAGAGCACGAAAATCACGAGCAGACTAGAAGCACATCGCCTTTCTTCACATACATCACATACACATGGGCAGGTACAAACACACCAGTGCATACGTGTACAGTACAACGTAGTGGACTGCCACCATCGTAGTGGAGTGCGCAAATTCAAATTTTGGGCATGGGATGCAAGCTCTCACTGGTTTGGGCATTGTTCACTGCCCTGGGTTCTATAAAAAAAAGTGCCAAGAAAAGATTAAAAAATGGTTTAAAAAGTTGCATTGATAATGCGAGCGAAATGAACGCATTCATAGGGGAAAAAGTGTAGGTACATAGGTGGCAAAAAAGTATGTTGAGCTGATGCTCGATATTGTAATGTTCAAGCATTGCTCTTTCAAATGCAATCTCAATTTGAATTTTGTGTAAATTTGTGTAATCCGTGTTGCTGCTGGTGTTTATACACTCAAAACGATAAAATTCGTCAGATGTTCATTGCATTTCAAATCAAATCGGTGTTTAGTGGTCATCGCGTTCAACAGAATGACGGCCCTGACCACGGGACACAGATACTCGTTGATTTGGTCTCAAAAGACCCTCGGCTTCATAGTGGTGAGTGAGCAGATACATACGGTACATATGTACATACAAAGCACTCGTGCTGGCTGGCAACAATGCCCCTTGTCAGCACGCCATTCTACAACTACACCAATGCACTGTATGTACAGCATTACACAACATTGTTCACTGAATTCTATCTTCCAGTATTCAATTGACGGGTGAATTTTAGTTGCTAGTCTTGTGTACGATGGCAGTCTCGGCCGGTCTTTATGCGTGGATGCTCGCTGGACAGTGCGCTACGGCCTCTGGCATACCTGTAACTGGGGGTTGCCCCCACCCACTATTTTTCAACACCCACCCAATCCCCCCAACCCCCAGAATTTTTCCAAGGGATTTTCACCCAGTCTAAAACGATAAAAGTAAGCCATAAAACAGCTAAATAACACTGCTTAGTCCTATTAATACCTATTTCTGACCAAAAAGTACCAGTATAATCTGGTCATTTACCCCCACACCCTTCCAGACCCTGTTACACGTATGGCCTCTGGCTGCACTAACCGCAGTTTCGACGCGATCAACACGACAATTCCAGAAGAGGATGATCGTAGAAAAGTGTTTGTCGCTTACGACACCGTGCTTACGCTGACCTGCGTACTTCTCATCGTTGTCGCCTACCTGCTCTGCATCCCACAACTCGACCGTCTGAGGTGCCTGTGTCGGCTGTGTACACTTTAAACTGGGTTGTGTACTTTGAATTGGGAGGGGATGGGTTTTAGCTAACTGATTTGATCCTTAAATAACTTTTGCTAGCCCCGCAGTATGCAGTTTCGGAGGCTCTTTGCACAGCTTATGCAGAGGACTTTATTTTGGCACTTTACAATTTAAGCGATTTTTTTGCGCAATCCTAACACGCCTTTGGTCGTAGACAATGTCGGACATTGGAAAAGGACAGTGGGCCGCCGCCTGGCACGGATTTCGGGGCGAAGCATTTAAAAGCGGTCGACAATGAAGCAGTGGGAGCGTCCATACATTGCACTAGGGGATTAGCAACTCAGTGAGCGTGGTGGGAATCGCACCCCAGACCACGAGCGCGCCGAGCACAACGGCTTACCACTGAACTACTCGCTGTCTGACATTACAAACAAATTACCAAAGATATAACGTCCCGCGTAGACTGTGCAAAGGGCGTCCAAACCAATTGTGGATATTCAAGAGCTTGATTAACAAAACATCCTATATGCATTGCACCGATACTATACATACACGCATACGGTGCTGTACAGACGACTGGCGTCTCGTCGTCACGACCTGCTGCTGACGCTGGCCAACTTCGTGAACGTCGCGACCCTGAGCGTCGGCGTGGCGCTGAACGTCGTCTTTGTGGACCGGTCGGCGGCGGCTCGCGTCGCCCTCCTCGTCGGCTACTACGTCTACTACTGCTCCAACCCACTAGCCTATCTCCTACTCGACACACAGCTCAGGGCCAAGATTCTACAGCTACTCCGAAAGTCCCGCTAGGCTCCTGAAACGCACCGACCCGCCCCCCTTCAAGCCAATCCCAACCCCGCTTCTGGCAGTCTGCCAACGTAGGCGTACCTACCTACATACATATAGTTCTGCGGATGCAGTGTGCTTCTATGAACATTGTTTGCCAGTTTCTGGATACTGTAGTGATAGATTTCTGAATATACATTGTGTGGTATTACTGTTTGGATTGCAGCTATTTTCAGTCCCACGAGTGCTCCACAGTATATTTATGCTGAAGGACATTCTGCTTTCAAGTGACTTTTCACAGGCGTGCAGTTGTGCGGTGGCCCAAGGCCAGCTGCACTCAGCCGTGACGCTGTCCGGAGGTCAGGTCGAGCGTCAAGAGACCTTCTTATGCGACGCAGAGTGCGGAACCTGCGTCAACGGATCTCACTGAAGAAAGTAGGATCAGATGAACGCGCCGATCCATGCGTGATCAGCTGAATGAGCACCCAAAGGCATTGAGACAAAGGCTGCCAAAGGTTTACTGGGCTGAACTGACGCGCTTCATTAGCGAGGATAGCCTATTTGACGAACGCGGTGTCAGCCATTGTTTCCGCTATAAATAGCCGAGTTATGTAGCTGGGTCTTTCATCGGTTTCTCCATCTTGCGTTCCACTCTTTTGATGTCGATGGTGGACGACGAGCAGCTCTGGTCGGTGCTGTTGGCGGGGGCGTTCTCGCCCCTGTTCCTCCTCTACGTGCTCGTGACGTACGCGTTCGTCCGCTTCCGCCGGTGCGCGCCCTTCGACAACGCCATCTACAAGCTCATGGTGCTGATGGCGGCGCTCGACCTCTTCGTGTTCGCCGTCAGCATCTTTTACCAGCCGCTCGCGCTGCTCTACGGCGACCTCCCGCTGGGCGCAACCGTCGCCTACTGGATGCAGCTGATGTGGATGGCCGCCCTGGAGACGACCATGGTCTGCCAGGGTGAGTCCCTAATACCGTAAATCCTATAATAGTGCCCCCTCTCCAATAGTGCCCCCATCCCAGGGCCAAGAAGTGACATAGGATTTGCCTTATACAGGGACACAAATCAAGCAGTACATGTAGTTGATGCATAAGTGGTGTGGTACACAGCCACACTCATTAATAAATGACATTTCAGCTACTTCACCTAGGGATCACCTAGGGAACGCAACACAACTCCAATAGTGCCCCCGGGTAGCGAGAGATTGAAAGTATAGTGCCACCTGGGGGCACTATTGGAGGATTTACGGTATTAGCTACACGTATTAGAGTGCAGGAACGTGCAAAGAGATCGGCGTTTAGCAGCGATCGCACTCAACCGAATGACCGCATTGACGATGGGACGCAGACACGCGCTGATTTGGTCGCGAAAGACTCTTGGCTTCGTAGTGGTGCGTGAGCGGATTCTGTATACACTTGCACTTGCACAATACACGGTATGTACTGTAGCTCATGTCCCTGTAGTTCCATTTTGCGAGAATTAAGATACAGAACTCTGCATGCTTCTACAGAACTACGCTATGTACGCATGTATGTATAAAGCTGCACACCGAATTCTTTTGCGTACATTTCAGTTGCTGGTCGTGTCGACGATGGCTGTCACGGCCAGTCTTTACGTGTGGATGCTGGCTGGGCAGTGCCACTCGTTGGTCGGCTGCACTACCGGAACTCTCAATGGGACGACGGGCGTGCAGGAGAACGGTCGCAGAGCGGTACTGCTCGCCTACGATGCAATTATTACGCTGACGGGTATGCTCCTGGTCGCCATCGCCTACCTCTTCTGCGTTCCGCAGCTCGGCCGACTCAGGTGCGGGCAACAGGCGAGCTTGTGTACACTATACATGCGTCTTGCATGCATGAATGTATAAATGTAATCATGCATGCAGTCTGCTGCAAAATCTATAGGAATTGCCACATATAACTAACTACACAAGGCAGTACAAGTGTACACAGCAGCAGCCTACAGTTCCATTGTGCGGTATACACATGTAGCAAACATCGGTAGGCATCTCATCACCCACCCTTAATTGACTCCTCCAACAATTATCCGAAATGTAAACCCAAATCAATTGGGGGAAGGGGGTGGCTGTAGCGTTTTCTGCGCATGTACAATGTAATTTAAATCCACCAATAGAGCCACCCATAGTGCTTCCTTCGAAAGTGTTCCCAGGTAAGGTTGAAAGCATAGTGCCCCCTCTTTTCAATAGTGCCGCTGGGTAAAGCAAGGTTGAAAGTATAATGCTCTGGGGCACCATTGGAGGATTTACGGTATGTACGGTTTTTTTATGCGACGTTTTTTTTTCGAATGGCACGCGACGACACACTGTACACATCGGCCGCAATGCCCGGCCGTTCGTGCATGAAGAGCAACCGTGTCGCATCGAACATCACCTTGCACACGCTGTGTATACTCGCAAGCGCTACTCGTGAACTGTTTGGCGCAGACGACTGGCGGCTCGTCGTCACGACGTCATGCTGACGCTGGCGACCCTGGTCAGCGTCGCGACCCTGAGCGTCGGCGTGGCGCTCAACGTCTTCTTCGTGCGCGGCTCCGCGGCGGCTCGTGTCGCGCTCGAGGTCGCCTACTACGTCTACTACTGCGCCAACCCCGTCGCCTATCTGCTGCTCGATGCGCAACTCAGAGCCAGGATTCTGCAGCTACTCCGAAAGCCCCAGTAGACACGAGTACACCAACAACGCACTACACGTTGTTGTCAATTGTATTGTCGGATAACAACAACAGCATTCGGATTTTTGAAGAGTTTTGCTGACATTCGTGTTGATGGCGCATGCGAGTAGAAATACAGTTGAAATTATAGAAGCACACGTCCAAATAAATAGAAGCACACAGTAAAAATATCCAACAAACCTTGTAATTTGCTCTCCCCATTTATTTAGCCCCTACAATTACACCCTCTCGTATGGTTCGAATGAAACATACTTCCCAGAGCGGTGCTAATTACAGGGTTTATGGTAAGCACACCTTAGAGGGCACTTGAAACAATACAGTGTTTCTATTCAGCACTTTCAGTACTTGTATGTAAGGTCGTAAAGATTGTGCCCCTCTGCTTCTCTGAACTGTTTTGTGGTGGACGACGCTAACCAATTCGAGCCAACGCATTGTTTCCTGTCGAACGAGCGACATTCAGCATTTCACAGCAGCCGAAATGTCGACCAACTTTGAAAATACCTTCGTCACCGGTTCTAGACATAAGTGCCTCAACCCGACGAGAAAGCACGTACATAGACGCAACCCACGTTCTCATCTCGGCGTTAGTCACTGAGCGCAAAGTGGCAATTGAACGTTGCGCGCGTTCACTGGTCTAACATCGGAATGACTACAAGGGGGCGGCCTCCCAGACAGGTTGATTAGGCACAACGTAAAGACCGCTAATTTGCCTACGCACGCACGGCAATGACTGCGTTCAAAAAGGTCAATGTGTCGTCGTGGCTCTTTTCTACCTAGTTCGTTCTCGCCACCTGTCCAGTAGACTAAGGTTTGTTCAATTCAAAAATCAAAAGTTGTCGTACGGTAACAAGCAAACGCAACATGCTTGCACTGGTGACAGGAGTCTTAGTGGTGCTCGTCCAAGCGTGCGCAAGTCGTGGCGAGCCTCGTGAGTTGTCGAATTTTAGAAATGCCTAGACTATTGAACTATTGATGTACGCGCAATGTCAATTCTTTAGTAGTACCGCAATAGTACCCCCCAAATACGGTAATAAAGAAATTTAGTACCCCTATTCAGTACCTCTGTACAGAAAACTGAAAGCAAGCAACGTGCAGACGAATTTCAGCGGCCGTCGGTACGGACATGGCGGAGTATCTATCGTCCAAGGAGAAGCCGCCCGTTCGGAGCAATTACGCTTTCATACACAAGTCGTCGACAGCGGCTGGCGTATCCAGACGCTCCGCCCGTACTTTAGTAACATCCAGGAACAAATCAAGGCAATTGCGGGCTGAACCGTTCCGAAACTTGTGGTGAGGCGATGGACCATGCCTTGCGCGTTGCACTTGGCGTCTAGACGTCAACAATCCTTGCAGGATGCGAGAGTGCGACCGATATATTTGGACAATAGACACGCTGCACTAAACGTGAACTGTAATGAACTGTAACGCTTGTGTCCAACACATTACGACACTTGAATTCCGAAGAAAGCCGAATGTAACCACCACAAGTTAACCACCACACCACAATCAAAGCGCAACGAATGCCATTGTTGTTGTTGTTGAGGTGTGGGCCGCTTCTCTGATCGCGGGGGCTAGTGCCCACACAGGCGAAGGAACTTCAGCACGCTGTCGGGTGCGTGCTGGAGAATGTCCAGGGTAGGAGCTGCGCCCATGGTCTGGCGCCGGTTTCGTGCCCATCGTGGGCACGCCAGTAGGAAGTGCTCTGCGTCTTCTTCGACCCCGTTGCGACAGTTCGGACAAACTGGCGTCTCTGCCTGTCCGTGTCGGTGTACGGTTTGGCGCAAAAATGGCGCCCGGTTTAGTCGTAGTCGGTGCAGCGACGTTTCTTCTGCCCGCGTACGGCCCGTGTCCTCCGGCAGGAGACGTCCGGCCGTGCAGCGGCGGTGGAAAGAAGCCGCGGTCGTGTGCTGTCGGTAATGCTGCAGGGCGCGTGGCTCGCGCGGCTGCATCAGTGCCGCTCGTGCGTCGAAGTTGTCGTTGGTCGGCCCTTGGGGGCGGAGCTCGTCGAGCAGTTGGCGCGCCACAGACCGCCAGTCCGGACGGCTGCCGCCTCCTGCCGCTCTCAGCCTGGCGTCCTGCTCCGCCTCTGCGAGTTGTCGGAGATGGTGATCTTCGGGAGGCGGCGGTATTTCCAGTAGAAGCGAGCCGCCTCCTCCTCGGCCGCGTGCCTCAGTGGACGAAGGCCCGCCTCGCGTACAGTCTCTATGGCTGGGGAGGCTCTCGGCGCCCCGCGTGATGACGCGGGCTGCCAGGTAGTTGCAGCGCTCGAGGGCGGTGATGTGCGACTGGGCCAGAAAGGTCATCCAGGCCCCTCCCGCATAGAGCCCGCCCGGCAGGACGTAGCTCTGGTAGAGGGAGCGCAGGCTGGCAGCTGTGAGACCCCAGCTGTTTTCGGCGAGGCAGCGGAGGATGTTGCTTTTCAGCTTTTTGACCGCTGTCGACGCTTGCGTGCCGAAGCGGATGCTGGCGTCGAAGGTGATGCCCAGGATGGTCGGGGTCTTGGTGTATGGGACTGCCTGGCCCGCCAACGTCAGCGGGGGTTGCGCTTTGCCAGCCATTTCGCTTGGGTCGACCGAGATGACGAGCGCCTCAGTTTTGCCGACTGCCGCCACTGCCTTGCTATCCCTCGTCCAGCTGTCCACTCCGACTAGTGCCCGTTGCATGCGGTGCGCAGCGGTCGTGAGTGGGCGGCCGCTCGTCAGCAGTGTGAGGTCATCGGCGTAGATCAGTGTCTGCGCTTCCCGCTCCGCATTGGCTACCCGGTCGGGGAGGGCTGCCTGTGAGAAGCAGTAGAGCAGTGGCGACAGCGGGCTGCCCTGGGGCACGCCCTCCTTGAAGACCCAGAAGCGACTGAGAGCGCCGTTCCATCGGACGGCCGAGCGTCTGTCCGACAGAAAGGAGCGTAGCCAGCGCAGCGCCTTGGAGCCAAGACCCGCCTTCGCCAAGTCTCGCAGAAGGCCGCCTCTCCACACGCGGTCGAAGGCGGCTTTGCAGTCCACCGCCACCAGCAGGGAGCGTTCGCGTCGCTGCAGGGCGTCCATGGAGTTCTGCGCGACGCTGACCAGGCAGTCGAAGTGCCTCTGCCTGGGCGGAAGCCTGCCTGCTCGTCCGGTAGAAAGTTATGTTCGGTGGCCCATCTTTGCAGCCGCCTCTGCATCATCGCCTCAGCCATTTTTGGCGACTGGGGAGATGAGAGAGACGGGCCGGTAGCTCTTGACTTCATTGGCGGGTTTGTTCTTTTTCAGGATCGGGACGATCACAGCCCGCTTCCACGCCGTCGGCAGGTGGCCTTTCTCCAGCGTGCGATTGATCCGTGTCAAGAGCACTGGCGGATCCAGGATTTTCTGACAGGGGGGGCAAGCTCAAAATTTTTTTTCGGCTTAAATTTCAATTGGAGAGCTATATTTCGCGCGTTTGGCGCCGGAGCCCACTTTTTGCATATTTTTCAACACTTACAACAGGCGGTGGCGCTACAAAACACACATTTTGCATTTTTGCGGTTCTTTAGGTTGTTTTTAGTAGAATACGTGAGACATTTTGTTCAAATTTTTCGAAATCGCGCCGCAGGGGAAAATTTTCTGCCTGTTGTTAACTGTTGAAAATGTTAACTGCCTCATTCCTTAGAATTTTAAGGAATTTAGCATGAGTTGTGGCCAAAAAGTATGCACAAAAAGCGCGCGCCGTAGGCGCAAATTTTGGTTTTCCAACCTACATCTGAGCATTATGTTATTGGGCGAAACAGTCACATTAGGTCAGCTTGCGTCCCTTGCCCCCTTTACGTGCCTTACGTGCATCTCTACTTTGGATGGGCGAGCTGAACCAAAATATAGAGTCAAAACCTTAGTCCAAACGCAGTCGTCCATACACTACAGCGCCGCAGGCAAAGATTTTCCGGTTATGAGTGTGTAAATCTATGGGAAATTGGCAAATATTAGTCCGATTCGTCCCTCTTCCCTCTCGTCTGGGCCCCTTCTGCCCCCTTTCCCTGCCCCCGCGACGTTCTCTGCCCCCAACGACTGCCCCTTGCCCCTTCTCTGCCCCCAACGCCAGCCCTCAGCCCCTTCTCTGCCCGCAGCGCCTGCCCCCGCTGCCCCACTTTGCCGACCACGACAGGTGGGGGCACGCCCCCCGCCCCCCCCCCTTTGGATCCGCTAGTGGTCAAGAGGCAGCGTATGCCGGTCGGCGGCAGACGCTTCAGCAGCAGTGTGGGGACCTGGTCCTGACCGGGCGCCGACGCTTTGGCCAACCGCAGCGCCAGTTCTACCTTAGCTCGGCCTCTGAGAATGGCCGCTCCTCCTCCTTGAGAGGAGGATGGGCTGTAGGATAGAGTTCGATCACGGGATCCTGTCCGGCCGAGCCATGACTGGTCAGGCGGGATGGGGCTGTAGGCCTGCCTTTTGGGCGATAGAAGGTTTTGCCGTTCACCACGATCGCCTCGCCACAGTACGGCTGCCCGTAACCCCATACTTTGGAGAGGTGTCTTTGCGGCTGTCCGGCCCGAGCTCCCCTCTCTGACGTGGCTCACGGCGGCTCAAGGGCGTCGCCACGGCCGACGCCGCCCGCACCACGTTGACGAAGAGGGCGTGCGCGGCGTCGATCGATAAAGTCTCAATTGGTGGGGAGGCGGCGAGGCGTTGGGTCACCTCCCGCTGGTAGAGCTCCCAGTCTGTCTTCTTAAAGTTGCGTCGCCGGACAGGGTCTCCTTTGTCCAGCTGGGACAGGCCAGCCAGACGGATGAAGATCGGCAGATGGTCGGAGCCGACCGTCTCCCCCACCCGCCAGGTGAAGGAGCCGACCCGCGAGCAGCCGACGATCGTGACGTCAGGGGATGTCGCGTTGCGTCCTGCCGAAGGGACGCGCGTGGGGCTACCGTCGTTGAGGATTCGCATGTCCTGAACCGCCGCCCAGTCCTCGAGCTCCTCCCCTAGGTCGTCGTCGTCGTGGTTCTCGCCCCAGCTGCCATGAGCATTGACGTCGCCGCAGATGACGGTGTTTTGGGAACTATGTAGGCCAGGAAGGCAAGTGGAGAGAGGCGTCACGATTGTCCCCTGCTCCTACTCGGGCTGGCGGCCGGTAAACATTCCAGACGTCAAGGGGGCCTCTGGGAGGGAACAAGCGGACGCCTAGACTTTCAAGGGCGGAGCCGTCGGGCGATGGAAACGAGCCGAGTGGACTATACTGTATACCGGTGCGCACCAGGATGGCCGAGCCGCCTTGTGGGGAGGAGCCAGCGAGTCGGTGCACAGTGCGGTCTCTATACGTACTACATACTGTGTATGCGTGCCGCACTTTGGGGACGGGTCGGCTGCGGTCAGTTTGGTCTCTTGGAGAACAGCGACGTCCACCTTAGCCTCCGCAAGACACTTCTGGAGTACAAGTCGCCGGGGGCGCCAACCGTAATTGAACTATTGTGAGGTCGTGAATTGGTGTGTGGGTGCGGGTGGAGTTGGGTTTTGCATTGTACTGAGGTGGGTTTGGGTTTGGGCGTGGGTGTGGGCGTGGGTGTGGCTGTGGCCGTGGGTGTGGGTGGTGGGTTGCCAGCTGTTGTTGTCGCGGCTGTGGTTGATTATTGGCGATGCCCGCAGCCGTGGAGGGCTCCGGCGCCAGGCAGCCGCATGCTGGACCTGCAGGTCCAGTGGGCGTTCGGTGCCATGCCGCGCAGATGTTGTACCGTCAGGCCGGCACAGGTGTGGTGTATCCACTTCCGACAGTCGCAGCACAGTATCGACCAGTGTTTCCATGTCACCGCTCGTCCGCACTTCCCGCAGGGCCAGCGGACTGGTCCCGGATTCATCTCGACGTCGCCCGCCATCAGCAGTAGCCGGCGCCGCAGAGCTGCGAGCTCTCGCCCTGGGCGCCCCAGCAAAAACCCGACTTGTGTTGAAATCCTTCGTCCGTGTCCCGTTTTGATAGAGAATTGGAGGCTCCGAGGAGCCTGTACCCCTCCCGCCGTAGACGGTCTCCACATGAAGGGCAACGAATGCCATCGCTCTGTGGGTAGCAACAGAGATGTGGTGAGCCATTATGTGTGAGGCTTTTTATTATACCGTAAATCTTCCAAAGAACGCCCCTCCACTGACCGCTCCCACTCCCCTCCAATGAACGACTAGGGTAGAGGGTGGGTTGAAGTAAATGACCTTGTATCGGCATCCTAGTCGTGCGTGAGTTCGTTCACTGTTTGCGATGCGCACATGTACAGACACGTCACAAATACAAGGCTGCGATCAACAGTGCCGTTGAAATGCACAAATGAATCGATGAACTTCAGACTGATAATCAGCCTTGCCTAGGTATGCTCCTTTAGCTTCTGGGCGTGGAATTCGACAGGAACATTCAGAATCCAAGAGCGTGACGCAGATTCCTACGGAAGGACGGGTCGAAGAGCGCCGGAATCAGGTAGTAGCCCCGCTTCACGGAGTCCAGCGATGTCTTTGCGTACTCATAGTAGAGGTAGGGCCAGATGTCGCGGAGGTCGGTCAGCTGCTCAGCTAGGGGCTCGCAGGCGCTCAGCCGGGGAAAGGCGGTGAAAATCCGATTAAGGACGAACTGGGCGCCCTCCGCCACCAAGATCACGGCCGATTGGATGCAGACCACGAGGGCGCAGCCCCGCGACTGCGCGTTCATCACGTGCGCCTGGTGTCGGACGGCCGTGTAGGCCAGGGCCAGCGACAGGTAGACCGTGAGCCCAGAAGAGAGCAGCTTCAGGAGCAGACCGAGCGCGTCCTTGACGCTGTCCACGTCGCCCGAGGCCCTCGTGAAGAACCAGGCCGTGTAGCGAAGGCCGAACCGGCCGTCGTCCCGTCTCACGGGCTCGTAGCGGAGCAGCGTCTCCGAGACTTGGAACAGATAGCTCTGCACGAAGTCGAACAGCAGCAGAGAGACCAGTGGAACCGACTCCATGCGCTCGGCCTCGACGAATCGGCCACTGATTCGCAGGCAGTTGACGAGCGCCTCGAAAAACTGGACGCGAGCTGACGCGAGCTGACACTTTGCGACTGGACGGATCCGGGAAAAAATCGGCGGGTGTGGGGTGGCGGGTGGAGAAAGATGGCCAAAACCATAATATGGGCGCTGCAGACGAAATTCAAATGTTTGGGAACAGATGTTTCCGAACTGAACTTTTTTTGGAAGTTTGGCGGGAAGCGAGCACTTGCCATTGTGCCTCACGCATTTGGCTACATACAACGTCACAAACACTCGTGCCTCAATTTGGGAATCAAACGCTCGGCCTCTCTAGGCACCGCGCCTGCCGCGCTCCCTCGGCCGCGTCAGTCCGCCTGCAGCCAAGCGCCGGCGTAGACGTGCGAGTTGGCGACGAAGGTCAGGCCGATCGTGAGCCAGACCTGCGCGGCGGTCGCGGGTCTCCAGACGAGGTTGACGGTCTGCAGCAGGAGGAAGAGCGTGCCCAGCAGACTCGCGACGGCGTCGAAGGCGAAGTCGACAAAGAGCAGCCGGGAGGTCCAGCCGTCCGAGCGAGACTCGTAGTACGCGGCGGCGGAGAGGCCGGCGAACGCGGCGCCCCCGTAGGGCAGCAGCGTGCCCAGCAGGGAGCCCAGTATCACGTTCGCAGAGAGACGCGTCACACGCTGATGACCGAGCACAGTAATGACACGCGCTGTTGTACCGTTGGTGGATTAAAAAAAAGTCCCAAAAAAAAACAAACCCCCCCCCCACCAAACCCCAACAACAAAACCACCACCACCCGGGCAACGGCCCTAGGAGGCCGTCAGTGGCCCGTGCAGGATACCCATCTCCAACACGCCTTCCCGTCTAGAGTCACCTATCAGAAAAAAAGACATTCGGAAGAACGCCATCTGTAATCTAGGGCAGCGACAGCACGAGAAAATCCAGCAAAAGGAAAGTCCTCGATCTAGTGGATCCATCAAGAATTGAACCCAGGCACCGAGCGCGCAAGAGGCCGATTCCATACTACTAGGCCGTACGCTGCCCCAATGAAAGAAGTGCCCGCGCTGCGCGGTCGAGAGAGTTTGCTTCGGTTAGGGGCTTCAACTCCAAACACGACTTGGTAATCCTCTTGGGCCAAGAATTCACGCTGTAATTGCCATGGCCAACGCGGTGGGACATTGCGCAAACGCCGCAAGAGGAGGACATGCCATTTTCAACGACAAGTTTGCAAAAGTCCGAAAGCGACTCGATACGCGGCTCTACGGTCAATTTTGGGCGCGCGTATAGTTAAAACCGTACTCTACAAACGTAAATTCTCTTCCTGGTGTTTCCAAGCCATGTACGCTAAGAACTCGCAAATCAGAATATTTGATTTTTGCGCTGTTTGTTTGTGGCGGTGGGTATTTTAAGTAAATTAGACGTTACGCTCCTTTTACTACAACCCAATACACATCGTCATGACTGTCCTGAATGGTGACGCGCCCGTGCCGAATCCGCAGCTCACTGCCGTACATCCACCAGTAGACTTGCTGCCAACTCTCGAGCAAATTGTCTACGTCCCCAGTCGAGGGCGTTCCATTGCCCTTCGACTGTAGAATGGAGTTGAGACACAGTATTTCCCTACGAGAAAATCTTGGACTTGGATCCTACAGGTCTTGGACGAGTTGCTGTAATTCTGACCAAAAGACCACACACACACATGATGCGCCAAGCATACGACACACATGTGTGACATAGCAAATCCAAACGTGAATGGCGCCCACGCGCATACTAGTGGACTCGCACCGAAGCAGAATAAATATATAATAAGAACCCCCGCCAAGTGGCGCCTGAGAGTTCGCCCCCGCGGGGCCCATTCCCTCCCGCCCCTTTCGCTTTCCCTTCCGCCCCCCGTTCTCCCCTCTTTCCCACAAGTAGCGCCACCCCCCCCCTCTCCCTCCCCAGAGAGACGAGACCATCAGAGTTAGTTCCAAGGGTCTGGGCCGCCCCTTCTCCCTCCCGTCGTCAAGAGATGATCCGCCTCTTTCCGCGGCCCCCTCCCCTCCCTCCCCCTCTTCTTACTCAAAAAGCCAAGTTCATTCGAAGTTGCCTAACACCTCTTCAATTCTTCCCCCCTCCCCATCCGAGCGGCCTCTTCCAACCCCCTCCCATGGGTCTCAAGGCGCCGCCTCTTCAGCAATGTGTCGCCCGCTTCAAGGCTTGGCCATCCCTCCCGCGTCTTGTCTCGGGTCAAGCAGAGCTGGAGCTGGCGCCTAGCATCCTCGCCTGCAAGACCGCTTTCGCCTCACTCTCCCCCCGCCTCCCCTGCCCCGCGGTTCGACCAGACCAAAGACCTACCATTCGCGCGCCACCGCCCACCGACAAGAGGATCTCCGCTTCTTGATGCTACGTTCTACCAGTCATTCCACCTTCCAACTGCCGGCCCCTGCGAGAATCACGAGAAAAGCGCGGCTTCCTCTCCCCCCGGCGTTCAGCAGCTGAGGCTCTCCGTCCTCGGCTAATCTTCGCCCCGAGCCGCCTTCGCCACCGTGCGTAGCAGTGGCTTAGGGCCGTACTTTCTCAGATTCAAGACGGCCGAGAAGACCGATGCTTTCGCCACCCAACGCCCTTCTCCACGAATTAGAGCCTCGCTCGTCTCTTCGAATAGACTTTCTCTTGTCCGTCCCTCCGCCACTTACACCCTCCGCTTACCATGGCGTCAGCGACAAGTTAATCGCTCACCAGGCTGCAGATTTTGAGTACACCGTATCCACTCAGGTCTGAGCTCGCCCCTCCTCTGCATCCTCGTCCCCGACCACCAATATCAACCATCGTCCTCCGTCACCTCGTCTCCACGCCACGGCCGTGCAGCGTTCTCAGTAGGTCTCGATTCGTCGCAAGAAGTCTGCCGCCCCTCTTCGCTCGCCATGGCGCGTTCACAGCACGCAGCTCTACACGGACCAACCTCCTCTTCTCAGCGGCCGCGCGCTCCCCCTCCGCCGGAGTCTCACCCCCCACACCCGGGTCCCGATCCCTTCCCCCTCTGGCCAGGTGCCTCACGCGCGGTTCATCAAGTATTGCAACAATGCACTCTCCGCGAAAAGCTGTCCGCCCCATCAAACTCCGCCTGCCGAAGCGCAAGCCCTGGGAGCGCATCGTCCGCTCCCTCTCATCCCCGCACCAGCGTTTGCGCTCTCATCCACCACTCTGGGTGGGTAGATACCTACTGTCGGGAGAGACATCTCGGCCATCGTCAAATCTCAACTTCTTGTTCGCTCGCTCGCCTCCACCCTCTCTCGCAATCCGCACTTCACGCGCGAGTGGGCGCTACCTCCGCGCAAGTCACGCCCTCCAGTCTACCATCCAGAGGGCAATCCACTAGAAGTATTCCACCGCTTGATCAAACACGGAGTTCAGACGTTTGAAGAAGGGGGAAGGTGGGTCAGAAATCGCCGAATTGGTCGCCATCCCTGCCCGCGCCGACGGCAGACAGTCGCCAGCACGACTGTTCCTCGCTGTCCGCACGCACTTCAGCCAGCCGCCAGCTAGCCCGCGCCCACCCGCGGTGGCGCAGAGGAGAGCAAGCGCCAGCGAAGGACACGCACCTGCGCGCGCGCGGCCCCTCGAGAGTGGCGCGAAGTGTTCGCCGCCCGCTGAGCATGACGCCGAAAGGGACGTCGCCCTGGTCCAAGCCCCTCAAGGTCGTCAAAGTCTTGGGCGACAAGACCTACCGCCTGTCCGACGGCAACGTCTGGCACTCCGACCAGCTGCGCCGCTTCCGCCGGCAGCAACCGACACCAGCGCAGCTGCAGCGGTTGATGCGCCAAGCATACGACACACATGTGTGACATAGCAAATCCAAACGTGAATGGCGCCCACGCGCATACTAGTGGACTCGCACCGAAGCAGAATAAATATATAATAAGAAATAAGCCGCCACCGGCGCACCAACACACACACACACACGCACACACGCACACACACACACACACGCACACACGCACACACACACTCACACACACACATCATTTGATTGTCATCAATGTACCAGTACTAGAGTTGGGCGCGTATTTTTTCAAACGTATTTTTTCAAAAAAAATACACATATTTTTTTGAAAAAATACGCCGTCGCCTGTATCTTATTTTTAAAAAATACAGTCGCAGTCGTAATCGTAAGGTAGTAGTCGTAATTTTGAGTCGTAGGCCTGTATTTTGTTGAATCAACCTACAATAGATAATAAAACATTTGTTATTAATCAATGTACCTTACATTGAACAGCATATATGAGAGTTGTGTAGTGGGTAGACTTACCACAAGACGATTTGTTTGATATCACATTATTCTTACGATGCCTAGGTTTTGCTTACGGTATGTTTTGGACGCAGCGGACGCGAACCCAACAATTGGTTCTGCTAGCTTTTGCTATTGTTAGCTCGTCGCGTTCTTAGTGTCGCGTCGACCTGCTTCGCGTTCTTGGATGCGTGCCCCCCCCCATTTCTCACTTTTTTGGATGCCAAGCAAATCTCTTGGTCGCTCATTACTCCGCTTACGCACCACTCACCCACTCACTCACCTCCCACACACACACGCACACACAAACACTCCTACTCGTCTACTTGCGTGCTTGCACAGTTTACAGCGTTCGACCTACTTTATGTACCGATTTCTAAGCTTTGGACACTTCGCTGATGGCTTACTATGATGTATGGTACCTGTACATACGTACTCTAAAAATACAAAAGATACGTATTTTTTTAAAAAAATACCGTATTTTTTCAAAAAAATACGCTGGTCCAAAGTCAAAACGTATTTTTCCCAACTCTAACCAGTACATGTCCAAAGCTGCAAAGCACTGAGGCGGCTAACCTGGTCACATTCGACATTTCTGTCTTGGCTTGGTTTAAAACTCTAATTTTACCCCGAAAATTCGAAAACAGTTTCTCTTGCGAAGCCGCGCGTCGCCAACGTCCGCAGTTTGCGTTCAATTTGGGAACGCGCGTGTGCAGGACA
Source organism: Paralinhomoeus sp. GSCO2_6 (assembly GCA_030248085.1). Lineage (NCBI taxonomy): Eukaryota > Metazoa > Nematoda > Chromadorea > Monhysterida > Linhomoeidae > Paralinhomoeus > Paralinhomoeus sp. GSCO2_6. The sequence continues at coordinate 54,831 of JASAMY010003612.1, forward strand.
CCCGCGGGTTGCTGGGTCTCGAAATGTGTGCACTGGATCACGTTGCGCATTAGTAGCTCTGTCGTCTTAGGGGTGCAGTGCGCGTGTATAGGACACCAAGTGGACCAAGTGGGTTAGTTTGACGTGGGGGGGGGGGGTGCACCACGCGCCCAGCTCGATGGAAAGTCCATTTGCACTACGCACATGCAATATTCGGTTAGCTTTGCCAAAACCTGGGAGCCCGTAACATACCTGTAACTGGGGGTGGGGGTGTTGGGGGCCCCAGAATTTTTCAACCACCCCAACCCCCCCCCCCCCCACCCCCAGAATTTTCCCAAGGGATTTTCACTCTGTCTAAAACGACACAAGTGAGTAAATATTGGTGTGTTTTAGTGCTTTTCAGTGTTGCACGCCCATTGAACAGCTAAATAACACTGTTTAGACCCTATTTATACTCATTTTTTACCATAAGTAACAGTATAACTCAAAAAACGGCCGGTGTCACGAAATAAGTATTCCCCCATAATAAGTATTCCCCCCGGAATACTTATTATGGTTTTGTGCCAGATTAGGTTTTCCCCCGCCCGAAATAACTATTCCCCCCTTTTGAAATGCGTTAACTATGTATCACAATGCTTTATATGCAGCAGAACGACACGAACAGAAAACAACAAACATGCAACGGATGACTACCTGCTTTAAACTTAATCTTTTTGGGCTTTTTCATTCGTATTGAGTGTTTGTTTGTGAACGCGTGAATGGCGATTTAACATTAGCTGTCTGAGTATCGTTCTTCCAATGGCAGGCGTAGCTAATTAAAATTTAATTAATTAAAATATATTTTGTCAACAAGGTACATGTATACATGTAGATCATTCGCATCGCTGCTACAGCGCCTTTTCGCACTAGAGTGCTCCACGTGTGCGGGCGGTTGACCGCGACTCAAAGTGTGTGTGTGTGTGTGTGTGTGTGTGTGTGTGTGTGTGTGTGTGTGTGTGTGTGCGGCGGTCAAGGTGAGTGTGGGTGAGCGATCGCGTTTGCGTCGGTGTAACAACAATCTTGTTTGTCGTCGCCAAGCAGACAGTCCAGTGGCTCGGGCTGATGTTAAAAAGGGGGAAATCCTGCGCTGAAGCGTCATTCTAATTCCGCTGTTGCTAACACTGCTTATTATTAGTCGATAACAATTGTTACAACAGTATACCGACTTCTTCCGCTTGTGAAGAGTGCATGCCGAGTTGGCTGAACAGTGGCTACAATGTACGTCGATAATAACATCGTTCAAGCACACCTGGCTGATCGGCCCATTACGAGTTCCATCTGAGCTCCAGCTAATTAGCGGTGACTCTGTTCGATGCTTCATCGTCCCTCGTCGCACAAAATACACCGCCAATGCTGCGACATTCTTGGATTTGTTATGGAGAAACTGGAAAAAAATATATTGCTGAGCGACTTCAAGCGTCGTTAGATTTGAGAAGGGGGAATGACCAATCTGGCAGGGGGAATACTTATTTCGATGAAATCCATAATCAGGGTGTACGCGGCAGCGTACAACCCTAATATGTGACGACTTCTGCAATGCGGTTTTTTGAATTTTCAGTCGCTCATAACTCTTGATTGCCTGAACGGATTGTGGCGAATGATAGCTCAAAAGAACCGCCTTCTAGACTGGAATCGAATAAGCCGTCCCGCGTTTCGGTACTCGAGCGCATTAACACGAAACTTCCGAAAATGTTCCGAAAAAGTGGTGTTTTTTTTTTCCTGTTCTGCACACACTTTTTGGGGCGCCGCTCTGGAACGCCTCAGTCGATTGGGACAAAACTTGGCGTGAGCACGCGGTATATGATGGCAACTTTGTGACCGCAAGAAAAATTTATCTAGGTGCTACGGATCTAGAGTTAAGGCCGATTTAGTAATTTTTTGGAACATAGTCGTTTTTTTTTGGCCAAAATGCGACAAGAGTAAAAGTCGAAAAAAAGCCGAGTAAACCCCCAAATGTTATTTGATTTCCGTAAACAGCTTTACAAAGAAAGTCTAAGACGCTTGCATGACATTTGAAATTCTCACCACATAATGAGATATAGGCAACCAAAATTTCGCAAATTTCGACCAAAAAAACTTTGTCAGCTATAGGCGCTTCAACCGTTTGTGGCAGAGCTGTGCTGCAATGACGAAAGTTAATCGTCCGGACCTGGAATAGGTTACTTTCGACAAATGGCAGCGCTCCGATGCCCATGTCTCGGTCGGCCCCCTTTGAAAGGCCTTTTTTTGGGTGTTTTGTCCCAAAAGTTTGTCAGCTATAGGCGCTTCAACGTTTGTCACAGAGCTGTGCTGTAATGATGACAGTTCCTCGTCTAGACCTGGAATAGGTCACTTTTGACAAATGAGATCTCTCCGACTTCCATGTTTCGCAGCTAGACTCTCTTGGCACACCCCCATTTTGGGCGACATTCGAAACTTTGAGCGTGCATTACTTTTGCTTTCCTGGACGAATTCTGCCACGTGATAGCTCAAAAGAACCGCATTCAAAGGGTGATTCGATTGAGTCGCAACACGTTTCCATACTCTTGCGCATTACCGAGAAAATTGTGTGGATGTAACAAAAAATTGGGTCCTTCCAACCTTTTGGCCTGTCGCTCGCTCACACCTGTATCAATCGAAACAAAACTTCGCACGCATCTACCTATGACCCACATAAAAACCCTCTGAAGAATTCAGTCTAGGTGCAATACATCGTGAGGTTACAGTTTACGTTGCAATATTTTTGGCGCGTTTTGTAAAGTCATCAGACTACTGATCGCGAGGTCGCTGGTTCGACTCCCAGTGACGCCTGTGACGCTTTTGCAGGTGTCATCTTGGGAAACCCATCAACGGTTCTTTGCTGCAGTGTCTCCAGTCCATCCCACATTCTCTGTCTCTTTTCTAGGTTCTTCTACCAAAATTTTGGCAAATTTTTGATATTTATGGACGGATGCTCGTTACAGCCCTTGATGCACGAAAATGACACAGCTGCACACCCGCACGCACGCACGCACGCACGCACGCACGCACGCACGCACGCACGCACGCACGCACGCACGCACGCACGCACGCACGCACGCACGCACGCACGCACGCACGCACGCACGCACGCACGCACGCACGCGCGCACGCACGCACGCACGCACGCACGCACGCACGCACGCACGCACGCACGCACAATGTGTACAGTGGTACACGTTTTTCATAAGCTTTATGGTGCAACACTGAGCATGCGTCCGTGCTGGTCTGCTGCTGTGGATTTGTATGTGTGTGCATGCGTGAGTTTTCGATTAATCTTTCTTTTACGAAAAAACACTGTATTAAGGAAAATTTTGCAGGTGGCTGCAAAAAAAGAGAATATGTGACGGACGCTCCTTTAGGTCCAGTTTGAAAAAACGTGGTATTAAAAGTAGCCACTTCATCAGATGATCAACTTCAGTTTGGACAAACCGTGTATAATCGAACCAAACGCAGCAACACGTCACATATTCGGCGTTTGTTGTGTGAGCCATCGCACGCACACAACCACAACACCACCACCATCAATCCAACCTCACAACTCGTTCATCTCTCTGACGATGTGCTGCCATTCATAGGCATTGCATGGATGGATAGGGCACACAGCCAAAGATACTGCATAGGTAGATAACTTCACTGCCCTGTCCGTTCCAAAATTTAATATGTGGCTTGCTCTTACAGTAAGTGATATGTAGCATCATTTCACAATCTTAAGTACCAGTACATGCCGTACATTCAACTTCGATTCTCGTTCATCTTTGTTCCGCTTCTGTTAGCCTGTAGCTATGGACGGGACTGCCATCTGTGGGCGGCAAGGACAAGGCCCACTCTCGTCTCTGAGTCCAAGGAATAAAAGGCCTCGGTGCAGCCTGGACTGCCTTTCCAGTGATCCAAGCGAGCGGGTGAAGCGAGCACAACAAACGCCGAATATGTGACGTGTTGCTGCGTTTGGTTCGATTATACACGGTTTGTCCAAACTGAAGTTGATCATCTGATGAAGTGGCTACTTTTAATACCACGTTTTTTCAAACTGGACCTAAAGGAGCGTCCGTCACATATTCTCTTTTTTTGCAGCCACCTGCAAAATTTTCCTTAATAAGTATTCCGGGGGGAATAGTTATTATGGCTTGCGCCCATAATATGTATTCCGGCCGGAATAAAAAATGGGGGGAATACTTATTTCGCGACACCGGCTACACACTTTTTGCTCCACCCCCCCCCCCCCCACAGAATTCGGCCCCGCTCTTCCAGAGCCGGTTACAGGTATGGCCCGTAAGGTTTGGACGGTTGATTCTAACGTGCAGCGTACATTACCATAGTCCGCGTGCACAGTTTATGATTACCGTAAGTTCTTCGATAGTACCCCTGGTTACTATCGTTTCAGCACGAGTGTTACCAGGGAGCCTAAGCGGACACTAATGAGGAAAAGCCCACTATTGGAGGGGGACGCACAATTGGATGCCTTGTGGTAGTTGAACGTCCACGCAGTACCATCGCATAGGTAGGTACACACAATCATGCTTGGGCAAAATTAAAAAAGAAACTTAAAAAAACTGAATTTTTTAATTAAAGAAAAAGTCTGTCAAAATTGCCCAAAAAGTGCAAAAAATAGGCAAAAACGTTGGTTTTAGGACGTTTAAACCCTATATGCCTACTTAGTAGCAGCCTGTATGAGCTAAACAACCATAATTAGCACTATTGGAGGTGTTCCAGAGGCTGTCAAACCAAGTCTCGACAGTCATAGTCGTAGTCCGACTCAAGAAAAATCAGTAGTAAAAAGTTGACTAAAAGGCACTTCTAACGGCTTTATGCCTTAGTTCGCCGTTATTGACACTCTACTAGGCTTAAAATACCTTCTGCAACATTGATTTGACATGCAAAACGGTCTCTGAAAACATTAAATAAAAAAAGATTATTTTATTCAATTAAAAAAAAAATAAAAAATATTTTTTACCCAAATCTGCTCACAATTGTGCTGCTTCAAAACATTAGCTATACATGCATAGCCCATCTGTGTCAACTTCACGTTTGTCTTGGAAGAGTGTGCACCGCTGATCCAACACTTGAAAAGGAATCGAAACAGCTACCGTATTTTCTGTTTTAAATTTGAGCGCTTCAACGATTGCATGCATGATTTCCACGCAAGCCCGCACGC